>JAJPUD010002618.1:193750-206992 GCA_023553655.1 Myrmecobius fasciatus
AGATAGATAGATAGATAGATAGATAGATAGATAGATAGATAGATAGAGAAAACAAGATTTAAAGGTACAGCTGAAGGAATTAGCTATAATTACTATTTCTGTAAATAATCAACAAAACCTAGCAGGAAGAAAAAGAAATTCTAATTAAAATAACTACAGTCTGCATAAAATGCTTGAGAGCCTATGCTCACCAAAACACATTGAAAAATTATATAAACATAGTTGTAAAATATGCAAAGATAATTGTACATTTTTATTTAGATAAGTGGAGAAATATTAGATGTTCTAACAATTGTACTAACAATATTACCTAAATTAATGTATTCAATGCTTATAAATCAAAATTCAAAAAAATTATTTCAGAGAGCTAGAAAAAAATTAGAAAAATTTATCTAAAGCTAATAATGACATTAATAGCTAACATTCATATAGTATTTACTATGTGCAAGGCACTGTGAAAAATGCTTAATTATTATTATTTCATTTGATCCTCACAACAACTCTGGCATATAAGTGCTATTATATCCTTGCTTTACAGATGAGGAAACTGAAATAAACAGATGTAAAATGACTTGTTCAGTGTCACACAGCTCATTAAGTGTCTGAGGCTATATTTTAATTCAGGTGTTCCTGACTCCAGATCTGGCATCTATTCATTACATCACGAGCTTTTACCAAAAGATCAAAAAAATCAGGAAAAAATCAATGAAAAAAATGGGAAAAGAAGTACCTATATCTAGCAACATGATAAATCTCAAACTATGCCACAAATCTGTAATCACCAAAACAATTTGATACTAGACAAATAAATGTTGAGCAATGAAAGAGATTAAGCACACAATATAATGAAGCAAATGAGCACAATAACAAAGTTGTTGTGTTTTGTTTTTTAATAAACCCAAAGACCCCAGCTATTGGGACAAAATGTTCTAAATCATTAATAATAAGATAAAGACACATTAATACGATTCTGAAGTAATTCTGAGGTATACCTTACAGCCATCGGCTTAGCTAAGATAACAAAAAAAGGAAAATGGCAAATGCTAAAGGGACTTTGGAAAAACAGGTATGTTAATGCATTGTTGGTATAACTATGAACCCTTCTGGAAAGCAATTTGAAAGGGAGAAAATTTGGAACATAAATCAAAACTGAGGTTTGTTTGGGGTTTTTTTAAGTAGTTAGCTTATTTGAAAATTTTCATGGCATTGAGCAATTGGGGATAAAAATCAATTTATGAATGAATGCAATAAGATGTTATTGTGCTAATAGCAATTAAATTATTAATACAGAAAAGCATTACAAGACTTTGATATGAGCTAATACAAACTGAAAAACTGGGGATAGAAGAAGGAAAGAAATATATACAATGATTATAACAATGTAAAGAGAAAGAACAATAAAATCAAAACTCAATGTTACAAAATGATGATAACCCAGCTTGATCCCAAAGATAAGATATGAAAAGACAACACCCTTCTTCTTTGCAGAAATGGGGGGGACTTATAAGTGAAGAATACTGCATATAATAATAGACTTTTTAGATGTTTTGATTAGTCTCATTGACCTATTTTTTTTTTAATTTTGTCATAAAAGTAACAGAGAAAGACTGGAAACATAAGGTAAAAAAAATTATCAATAAAAGTATTTTTTTAAATAAAATAATGGAATAAATGAAAAATATAGTTGCTTTAAAACAGAAGCCTCATGCTTTCCAAATATAACTTGTTTTAAAATTTTTTTTAAAGAAAAAGCAAGTTATAAGAATATAAAATGTCCATTCAAGGTTCCTGTGATAATGATGATTGATGAGGAAAAAGAGGAGAAGGTGGAGCAGTGAATGGGTGGATTAAGTGGAAGGGACTTCACCTAGGACTGAATTCAGGAAGACCTGATTTCAAATGTGACCTCAGAAATTTCTAGCTGTGTGACACTGGGCAAGTCTGACTCAGTTTTCTCATTTGTAAAATGAGCTAGAGAAGGAAATGACAAACTAGTTCAGTATTTTTGCCAAGAAAACCTCAAACGGGGTCATGAAGAGTTGGATACAACTAAAATGACTTAACAACAATAACAAAATATGCCAAATATTGTGTTAAGCTCTACACATTTTATCTCATTTTATCGCAACAACCTTCAAAGGGAGGTGCTATTATTATTCTCATTTTACAATAGGAGAAACTGCACAGATGTCAAATGACTTGCTCAAGGTCATACATTTACTACTTACAATCAAATTTTAATTCAGAGCTTCCTGATACCAGGTTCAACAATCTATCATCTGTACCATCTTGCTTCTAGGGAAGTCTACTATCCTTAGTTCAATCCATGTTTCACACAGGTGAAAAGTACTCCTTTTGGATGTATGATGGAGACTGAAAAGAACTAAAACAAATATGAACTTTATCTATGACCTTTATCTAAATTAATAAACAAATAAATGATTTCAAATTCCAAAAGAAGGGTTTTGTCATTCAAAAAGTTCTAGTTAACAGATGTGAACAAAAGTAGTGTGGCTTTAGTGTCACTTACTTTTACTTTAACCTGCTTTCTATTTTTTAAAGAAATAGTATTTTATTCAGAAACTACAGAAAAGAACATTTCTCCCACTGCCCTTGTAGATTCATATCATGTCATGATTACAAATACTAACTTCTAATTTCCCATGCATTTTCTAATATGATGTAAGGTATCATGGAAAAAAATGGATAAAATCTATAAATGTTAATTCAACAATATTATTATTATAATTGCAAAGTTTCAATTTATAAGAGTGATGCCTATAAATATAGGTACAATATATACTAAACTTCAAATTCTTTAAAATAATTAACTCAAATAAAAATAAAAGAAAGCATATAACAGAAAACTTAACAAATATACTTCTTCAGATATTTTAAAACTGTAATTTTTGTTATAAAATTGAAGTACTCAAAAAGGTAGTATATTTATGAGCTGCTTCTTCACCTGGTTCAAAACATGATATCAACCAATAAGTATTTATTAAGTTCTTTTGGGCATTATAATTGATGCTGTAGATACAAAAGACAACAGAAATACAGCCCCTGCTCTCAAAGAACTTGCATTTTTACAGAGAAAATATTATGCAAATAATATAGATATGTAAAAAATACATAAGATGAAGATATAAAAGTAAGGTAGAGTTATGGGAAGGAACCAATAGCCTTGACAAATAATAAATCTGTAGAGATCTTAAATGCATAAAAAAAATCATCTTAATAACAGTTTATAGAATGCTCCAAAAAGAGCTAATGTGATTTAGCAATGTTTTTGTTATTTATCATAAATGTAAACACAAGGTGTTACTACTAATAATTTACAGATGGTCCAAATAAAAATACATATAAATTCTAGATATGATAGTCAATCTATTCCCACTGCCATCATCCTTATATTCAGGTCAGTATTCGCACCTCTCTGCACCACAGTAATAGCTTCTTAAAAAGTTTTCTTGCCTCCACTCTCTTCCTTCTTCAACCAATTCTTCATAATGATGTCAGAATAATTTTCTTTATGCATTGATGTTCTTAATCCTTTATTTTTTGTTAAAATTTTATTTTTTTCTCAATAGTATTTTACTTTTTCTAAATAAATGTATAGTTTTCAATAGTCATTTTTGTAAGATTCTATGTTCCAAATTTTTTTTCTCCTCCCTCCTCTGCTTCTCCCCTCCCCAAGGCAGCAATATGATAAGCTCTTATTTAATGTCACCTTCTACTTAAAGGCTTCCTTGACTACCTATCCTCCATACTTAGATCTATGACCCCTCTCACTATTCTTCAACTTACATATTTTTTATGTACTATTGTAAATTAAGGCTATATATGTATTCTTCAACATCAATTAAGGAAAAAAAATTATTATATTTATTATATGCCTAAAACTGTGCTAAATGGCAGGGATAAAAAGACAAAAAGGAAGCAGTCCTTGTTCTCAAGCTTACATATCAGAAAAGTCATGCACACATATAAAGAAAAACAAAATAAAGTAGTTTAGGGAAAGAGAAGATTGGTAGTTAGGAGTAGCAGGCCCAGCTTCATGTAAAAGAAATATGTGAGTAGAGTCTTACAAGGTAATGAAGGAGTGCAGACCAGAAATGAGGGACAGTCATTGCTAAGTCTCAAAATCAGGAGAGAATGTGGCTTATGAAAAATATCAATGAGGCCCATGTGGCTAGTGTGTAAAGTGCCAGAAATGCAGTACTGCATAATGAAGCTGGAAAGTTAAAGTGAAACCGGGTTATAAATGACTTTAAAGCTAAATCGAGTTTATATTTTATCTTACAGCATATAGGGATTTATTGGAGTTTACTAAGAAATGGAGTGACACAGTCAGACCTGGACTTAGTAAAATCACTTGTGCAAATGTGTGGAGGATTAGTGTTGGGAGAAACAATGCAGAGAATGAGGTCTCTGCAATATTTTAGGTGGTGGCAAGGTTATGAATTAGAAGGAGATAAAGAGATATTGTGAAAGCAGAAAGTAATATCTGGCAGTTGATTACATACTTGGGGTAAATAGTGGAGTATAAGGCCAAGTTTGTAAACATGAGCGACTAGGAAAGATGTCCTCAAGAGAAATAAGAGAAATTTAGAAGACAGATGGGTTTGGATAAAAAAGAAAATCAATTGTTTTAAATATGTTCAGTCTGAGATGCCTATGAGACATTTAGTATAAAAATCCAGTAGGCATTTGGTAATGTGGAAATGATGCTCAAGAGTGAAACTAGTCTGGGAAGGGAGGCTGGGGGATGGTCCAAATAGATCTGTTACTCATTCTGCTAACACCTGAAGGGTGTTAAGGGGCTAAGGGCCCACTATGCCACATAGCTGTAGTCATCTAAACTATGAACAGGCTGAATGCACTATGGATAAATTATTTGGTGAATCCTACATAAATCAGGTCAGAAAGATCTGAAGGACTCTTTTTATCCCTTTTTATTCTCATGGGACTATTGTTATCTTTGATCTCAGTAGGACCTTGTATACCTGGAACTGAAAAGCTATACCTGGCAATATTGAGCTTCTATAGTTAGGGAGTGTTTGGGTTTTGTTGTTGTAGGTTTTGGGGGAAGCAGAAGAGAACTGACTCCCTTTTTTCCAAATTCTGACTCTGTACTAGGTGGAAATAGGTAACTGGAATATATGATAATTAAACCGTAGGGGAGCAGTTAAATCCTTACCAAATCATAAGCTCCATGGCCCTATCTTTTCTAAACTCTGTAAGACCTAGAACATTAGTACAGTATTCTAAGCACACAGTCACTTAATAAATGCTTGCTGAATTGATTTTAAAATGGGAAAATAAGTGATACCACTTCAGAATGTGGCACGGGTTACAAGCAATAATATTTACACAGTCAGAAGAAAAACCTGAAATGAGCATTTCCCAAATCTTAAGTTGGGGCTTTTATTCTATCTAAACTTCATAATGTTATCTATTGTTTTAAAAACAAAACCAAGTAATTTTGAGAGGAATAAAAAGAAATCTAAAAGAGATTTGCTTTTTTACCTTTAGCAACTGGGGATGGATTAGTATCTTCTGGTGGTAGGCCTGTTCCACCATCTTTCCAATAAGGGTTCAGCTCTCTTTCAGAAAGTCTAGACTACAATAAACAACATTTTCAAGAGTCAGAATACAAAAAGTGCACAGAGTATTTTTGTGTTATAAATATCCAAAACATTATGACTATGCTAATTATGATACAAATTGTTATGTTGAGGTGTGTATAGATTTTTTTCCCTTCCAGAAATTTATATTTAAATAAGGATATCTTTCAAAATGCTAACAATTCTAAAAAATATGAAGCAGTTAGCATAAATTCCCTTTCTACAAAAGTCTGTCAGTCACAAAGAATTACCTTAATGAAGATCAATTTCATAGTCATTTTAATTTGAGTTCTATCACTACAAAAATAAGAAGCTTGGGAAAATCATTTAAGTTCTGTTGTTCAGTCATTTCAGCTGTATCAAACTCTTTATGGCTCCTTTTAGGGTTTTTCTAGCAAAGCTATAGGAATGCTTTGCCATTTACTTCTCCAATTCATTTTACAGATAAGGAAACTGAGATAAGAGTTAAGTGATTTGTCCAGAGTTAAGTATTTGGGGCCAGATTTAAACTCAAGTCTTCCTGACTCCAGGCCCAGCACTATCCACTGTACCACCTAGCTGTCCCTTAACTACTCTATGCCTTATAAACTAAATTAGATTAGAAAATCTTGCAGGTTTTTTCAACTTTATAATTCTATATTTTTTTAGTAAGTATATATTAAGATTGATTATGTGCTACAATAATTTTATTGTTTTCCACATAAAAAAATGTTAAATGTTTTTTTTGATAGTTTCGTTTTGGCAGAATGACTTATTTTAGTCATTCTTTAAAATTTTTTTTATTTTAATAGTATATTTTCAACATTCATTTGTATAAAATTTTGAGTTCCAATTATTTTTCCTTCTTCCCTCCTTTATCTCTTCCCTTTCCAAGACAGCATGCAAACTGATATAGATTATACATATATAATTAATTTTAACATATTTCCATATGAGTCATATTGGGAAAAACTATCAAAAAACAATGGTGAAAATAATGTACTTCAATCCACATTTAGTTTCCATAATTCTTTCTCTGGATGTGGATGTTATCTTCCACCTAAAGTCTATTGGAATTGTTTTGGATCACTGTATTGCTGAGAAGAGCTAAATAATGTGTTTTATATGAAAAGAAACACTAATGCATTTTAAATCAGCATTAAAGAATCAATGAGATAAAAACAGTTCTACTTCAATAGCTATAAGGATTTAAACAAAAATTTCAAGAGTAGGGGGGTTCATAACCTGAGAATGGAAAAATAGTATGGATAAATTTCAGGGGATCCATGAACTGTGATGAAAAAAAAAATTACAATTTTATTTTCAATAACCTCTAACTGAAATTCAGTGTTTCCTTCAATTATGAATTTAAGCACCTGTTCTGAGAAATCTATAAGCTTTACCAGACTGTCAAAAGAATCTAGAACATAGAAAATATTAAGAACTGATACTGACAGAGAATTACATGGATTCGCAGTCAGAAGAGGTACTAGAAGCTATTTAGTACAATTGATAATTTAACTGAAATCCCCTTTACAATATATAAGACTAGTTCTTTTGATTGCTAGCATATATGATTACAGATATGGTCTTTTATTGTGGCTGCTGAAGAGTTTGGTGCAATTCTAACTAGCTTTAGTGTACTTGAATTTTTTTTCTCGTTTCTTGAAAGATTTTCTCTTTGATCTGCGGAGTTCAAAATTAATATTCCTATGTGTTTTCTACAAAGGATCTCTTTGAGGTGATAATGGGTAGATTTTTTTCTATTTCCATTTTCCTCACATGTTCAATAATCTCTAATTCCAGGACAATTTTTTTGGATTATTTCTTGCATTATGATGTCAAGGTTCTTTTTCTGGTCAAACCTTTCAGGTGGTTCAATTATTCTTACTATTTTCTCCTCTTGATCTGTTCTTCAGATCTATTCTTTTTTCTTTTAAGATGTTTCACAATATGCTCTATATTTTCATTCTTTATACTCTGTTTTGTTATTTCTTGAACTCATAGCTTTACTGGCTTCCAATTTTCAGAGTTGTTTACATCTTTGAGATTGTATTTCCTTTTGTAGCTGACTAACTTTTTCTTCATAATCTTTTTTTTTTTCTTGGATGTTTTTTTTTTATTTTTTTGAATTTTTCTTTAATGTCTCTCATTTGATTTTAAATTCTTTTTTTGAATTCTTTCATAAATTCTCTCTGGGTAGGGAACCATTTAATGTTACTCTTTGAGGTGGAAGAAGCTTTTTGTTACTTCAGTGTCCTCCTCAGGATGAACCCTGGTCTTCCCTTTCCCATAAAAAGTTTCTAAGGTTGATTTCTTTCTTCTTTGCCACTTTTTGTTGGTGGTGTTGTTGTTGTTGTTGTTGTCTGTCTGTTTGGTTTTTTTTTGAAGATAAGTATGAGTGTAAGCATTTCTAGGGGGATGATGCCTTTAGCTTCACTTCAGCTTTTCTCTCTGACCTGGGACCCCAAACCAAGAGCTCTCCCCTCCTGCAAGTGCCCACAGTCAACAATGTGCCTGCCCCACTACTTTTGCACTCACCAAGTATGCTGACTCCTTTTCATACAGGGCCCTGTCTCTGCAGCACAGTTGGGCCTGGTATTCATAATCAAGGTTATCTCTGTCAAGGTTATCTCAGTCATACCAGACTCAGAGCCCCAATTCCACACACAGTCCAAGAGGTAAAAGTTTCCTTGGCTCCTGCTGGGGTTCCAGACAAACCCAGCTCCCCCCAGGGTTCTCCATTTGTTGTTTCTGTGAAGCGGGGCTAGAGGTGTTTGCACTTCACACAGATTAATCCATCTGTCTTTCTTTGGTTCTTGATTTTTCACCAGTCTATGTTCACTTGGGATTTAAATTTGTTCTGTTTGCGGGAGAAATGTGGAGAGTTTGAAATTTACTGATCTACTCCACCATCTTCCCAGAATCCTCCCCTACAATTTGCATTTTTCTTTGATGTGTGATTTATAGATATTTTCAAATCATTTGTCTTTTTTCTGGATTTGTGTCTAGAGCTTCCCTATCACCATAGTAGATTTTTATGGTCAGATTCTTTTGTTATATGCTCATTTATACAATCTACTTCTTTATTTGGGGCTTTAGGTCAGAACTTGGGTCTACTTATCTCTATGTAAAATAACTAGCCTGAGCTAATTGTAACCTAGAACTGGATGATAGATGACTGACTGCCCAGGAACTTCAACCCAGAACTGAGTATTAGTTAACAGTGCTTTCAAATGGCTCCCAAAACTATACCCAGTATTAGTACAGGAGGCCCCTGGTTAACACCTTACCATCCCTAAAAACTGCTACAGCCCCACAGCCTACAGTCAACATTGTTTCTGCCATGCCTTAAATCATGCTCCAAGCCAAAGTGCACTCCAGTATTGGCAGGTCTCTCTCTATTCTCCTAAAATTCCTGGGCTGGAAAAAATTATTGATTCTCTGGGACTTTTTTCTTGGCTTTCTCAGAATTCTATTCGGTGTTTTCAGTGGCTATTTTGTAGAAGAGGTGGGACAGTTGTGGCCTTTCATTCCATCATTTTGACTCTGCTCCCATCTACATATTAACATCACCAAATATCAAATACTCATTCTGAACTTAACTATAAGCTGGCAAGAATCTTATTCAAATTATATATTTTTGGGAGGCGGAGCCAAGATGGCAAAGTGAAAAGGTGACTCTCTGCGTCCTCCTCCGAACTTCTCTCAAATCAACAATAAAATAAGCCTCTGAACTGATCTTCAAGTCAAGGAATCAGGAAATATTGGGATACTGCTTGCAGATATCTCTGAAAAACTTCACATCAGGTTTGTCTAGCTCCGACAGAGGGATAAACAGAGGACTTCGATGTCAGAGAACTCTGGTGGAGGCCAGAAGTGAGGGTGGGACTCAGCTCAGCTCAGCTTAGCCCGGCAAAAAACTCCAAACTCCAAATTCCAAACACCTGGAGTTAATCTGAGGCACTCGGGACACTGTGCCCTGATTGGGGGCAGGTGTTCTGGCAAACTTGCCTTGTTTAAGGAGTAATTCGGCCTTAGTCCTAGCCCCCACCGGCCAGCACCTTAAATTAATTCGCCAAAGCGCCCCAGGGCAAAATCTTCAGCCAGCCGTTTCAGCCGCCCTTTTTTTTCCCTACCTTAAAGAGATATCCACGCTGTCTAAAAAAAAAAAAAACAAACAAAAAAAAAAAATGAAGAGGCAAAAGAGAGCTCTCACCATAGACAGCTTTTCTAAAGAAAAAGAAGAGAAGACCCCAGATCCAGAAGTTCCTTTAGACAAAACTCAAGAGGAAATCAGCAAGGACCATCACTGGTCCCCTTCTCAAAAGGCCTTTCTGGAAGATTGCTTAAAGAACCTAATAAAAGAGCTGGAGGATAAACGGGAAAATAAATTGAAATTAGTGCAAGAAGGATACAATATCTTGCAAGAAGGATATGATGCCCTGCAAAAGACATATGAAAAAGACACCAATCTATTGAAAAATAAAATTAGTGAAGTGGAAAAAGAGTGCAATGAACAAAAAAATTCAATTGGCCAGTTACAAATGGAGCTTAAAAAGGTAACTGAAGAAAACAACACTTTAAAAATAAAAATTGAACAAATGCAAGTGAATGACTCAATAAGACTTCAAGAATCAGTCAAACAAAAACAAAAAAATGAAAAATTAGAAGAAAATATGAAATATCTCCTAGGAAAAACAACTGACTTGGAAAATAGATCTAGGAGAGACAATCTAAGGATTATTGGACTTCCTGAAAGCCATGATGAAAAAAAGAATCTAAACACTATCTTCCAGGAAATCCTGAAAGAAAACTGCCCTGAAATTGTAGAATCAAAGGGCAAAATCACCATTTAAAGAATTCACGGATCACCTCCTGAAAGAGACCTCAAAATTAAAACCCCAAGGAATATCGTGGCTAAATTTCAAGACTATAGCACCAAGGAAAAGATTCTGCTAGCAGCTAGAAAGAAACAATTCAAATACCAAGGATCAATAATTAGAATCACACAGGATCTGTCAGCCTCCACATTGAAGGATCGAAGGGCCTGGAACCAGATATTCCGAAGGGCAAAGGAACTTGGATTATAGCCAAGAATATCCTATCCAGCTAGAATGAGCATTATCCTCCAGGGAAGAAGATGGTCATTCAATGATATAGGTGAATTTCACCTATTTCTAATGAAAAGACCAGATCTAAACAAGAAATTCGACATCCAAACACAGAACTCAAGAGATGCATAAAAAGGTAAAAAGGAAAGGACTCTTGAGAACTTTATTTCTACTAGGGGGATGCTTAAAGTTTGGGGGTATAATTAACTAGATATTATTTTGATAATATGAAAAAGAGAACTAGAGGGGGAAAGGTTGTCATACTGGGGAAAAGTGGTAAAAATAAGATCTAAAAAAAAGGAGGTAAAAACAAGGTAAAATCTCTTGAAGAGGCAAAGAAAACCTAATATAATTGAGAGAAAGAGGGGAGGGAGTTGAGCATTGTGTAAATCTTACTCTCATCAGGTTGAGCTCTAAAAGTGTATATCAGACACTTGATTTCACACAGAAACTTGTCTGTTGCTAGAAGGAAGTGGGAGGGAAAGGAGGAAAAGAAAGGGATAAACTAATAGAAGGGAAAATAGAAAAATCAGGGGAAAGGAGTAAAAACAGGGGGAAGGGATCTAAAGGGTGGAGTATTGTTTGGAGGAGGGGGTCATCAAAAGCAAAGTACTGAGAAGGGGAGAAGGGAGAAAGGGGAAAGGAAAGGGGAAAACATAAATTGGGTAAATTAGATGGCAGGAAATAAAGAATTAGTTATTCTATCTGTGAATGTGAATGGGATGAACTCTCCCATAAAGCGGAAGCGGATATCAGACTAGATTAAAAACCAGAATCCCACAATATGTTGTCTACAAGAAACACATCTAAAACATAGTGACAAATATAGGATGAAGGTAAAAGGCTGGAGCAGGACCTATTATGCTTCAGGTGAACAAAAAAAAGCAGGGGTAGCAATCCTTATCTCAGATCAAGTAAAAGCCAAGATAGATCTAATCAAAAGAGATAAGGAAGGAAACTATATTTTATTAAAGGGTACCATAGATAATGTAGCAATATCTATACTAAATATATATGCACCAAATGCAATAGCACACAAATTCCTAGGGGAGAAATTAAGAGAGATGCAAGAAGAAATAGACAGCCAAACGATACTAGTGGGGGATCTCAACCTTGCTCTCTCAGAATTAGATAAATCAAACCACAAAATAAACAAGAAACTACGGAGATAAACCAATTGTTAGAAAAGTTAGGTATGATAGATCTATGGAGAAAGTTGAATGGAGACAATAGGGAGTTTACTTTTTTCTCAGCAGTCCATGGAACCTATACAAAAATTGACCATGTGTTAGGGCATAAAAACCTCAAAATCAAATGCAGAAAGGTAGAAATAGTAAATGCATCCTTTTCAGATCATGATGCAATAAAAATCACATTCAATATAAGGCCAGGAGAAAATAAACCAAAAGTTAATTGGAAATTAAATAATCTAATCCTGAAGAATGAATGGGTGAAAGAGCAAATCATAGACACAATCAATAATTTCATCCAGGAGAATGACAATAAGGAGACAACATACCAAAATTTGTGGGATACGGCTAAAGTGGTTATAAGGGGCAATTTTATATCTCTAGATGCTTACTTCCATAAAATAGAGAAAGAAAAGATCAATGAATTGGGCTTATTATTTAAAAAAACTAGAAAAAGAACAAATTAAAAACCCTCAATTAAATACCAAATTAGAAATTCTAAAAGTAAAAGGAGAAATTAATAAAATTGAAAATAAGAAAACAATTGAGTTAATAAAACTAAGAGTTGGTTCTATGAAAAAACCAACAAAATAGATAAGCCTTTAGTTAATTTGATAAGAAAAAGGAAAGAGGAAAATCAAATTGTTAGTCTCAAGAATGATAACGGAGAACTTTCCTCCAATGAAGAGGAAATTAGAGCAATAATTAGGAGTTACTTTGCCCAACTTTATGCCAGTAAGTTTGATAATCTAAATGAAATGGAGGAATATCTACAAAAATATAGATTGCCCAGGTTAACAGAAGAGGATAGAAATTATTTAAATAGCCCCATATCAGAAAAAGAAATAGAACAAGCTATTAACCAACTCCCTAAGAAAAAAATCTCCAGGGCTAGATGGATTTACATGTGAATTCTACCAAACATTCAAAGAACAATTAATTCCAATATTACACAAACTATTTGAAAAAATAGGGACAGAGGGTATACTGCCAGAATCCTTCTATGAGACCGATATGGTGCTGATAGCTAAACCTGGTAGGGTAAAAACTGAGAAAGAAAACTATAGACCAATTTCCCTAATGAATATTGATGCAAAAATTTTAAATAAGATATTAGCAATGAGATTACAGAAAGTCATCCCCAGGATAATACACTATGACCAAGTAGGATTTATACCAGGGATGCAGGGCTGGTTCAATATTAGGAAAACTATCAGCATAATTAATGATATTAATAACCAAACTAACAAAAACCATATGATTATCTCAATAGATGAAGAAAAAGCCTTTGATAAAATCCAACAGCCTTTCCTATTAAAAACACTAGAGAGT
>JAJPUD010002618.1:213652-234041 GCA_023553655.1 Myrmecobius fasciatus
CTGGCTTCTTTGGCTTCTTTCAAGTATTAGCAAAAATCCACCTTCTGTAAGAAAATTTTGTTGGTAGTCCTTACTTCCCTCTAAGAATATCTCCAATTAATCCTGTACAGAAATTGTTTGTATTAGTTGTTTGCAAGTTCTCTCCTCCTTTAGAAAATGAGTTCCTTGAAGGCAGACTGATTTTGTCTGTATTTCTAGTGTACAATGCTTGACATATAATTAGGATGCTTAATAAATAACTGCTGACTATATTTAAATCATATCATGCTGATCACATCAATTGCTAGACTACTACAGAAACTCCTAGTAAAAATTTAAAACCCCTAAGATGTTAGCCTGACCATCCACACAGGAAAGACCAAGTGAACTAAAAATATCCATTATCTATATTATGACATGTATATGGATGGAAAATATATAGAAATTATTGATCATGATATATATATATATATATATATATATATATATATATATATATATCTGGGATAGAGAATACAAATGGGAGGATGGGGGGCTAGAATGCCTTTAGGAAATTGAAAATCTCTTTAAATAACCCCAAGCTTCACATAGAAACAAAGACCTATCTTTTTTAATATGAGCATCCTACTAGTATTACTTTATCACAATAATAAATGCATGACATGAATAATAAGAAATAACCAAAAGCATGATAGGAAATACTAGATAGCATGGTATGAAATAAGTTTCTGAAGAAATGAAAATTAATAACACACAGGACAATGGAGAGGCTCATAGTGGATATGAACAATATCATTACAATTATTTCACTTTTCTTCCTAAATTCTTTACTGCTTATATGATCAAAATCAAACTTCTGACTTCTAGCATTCAAGTTCTTCTATAAATTGGCTCCCTATGAATGTCAAACCTAATTGTTTAACAGTAAAGGAAAGATATAGGACAAGAGATTGAAGTCACAGGATCATAGATGTAAAACTACAAGGAATCTTACAATTTATGCAATCCATTTTCCTCATTTCAAAGATGAAAATACTAGGCCTAGAGAAGCTAAGTGACTCGCCCAGGATTTGAACCCAAACTTCTGACTATAAAACCAATGTACTTTCCACACAAGGGAAAGCCTGAGCATGCTTCCCAGAAAAGCTGAACAAATGAAAAAGTGAAGGTGAGCAAGAGTGACAAAAAACTGCTTGAAACAAGGTTCCAGAAGAGATAAGTGGGAACAGAATCAAAGACAGAAGGGGAAAAGTCTTGGCAAGGAAAAAGATCTATTATATCTAACAAACTAGAAAGAAGGTTGAGAACATAGATAAAATATAAAGAATAGTAAGATACCACAGAGATGACAATTTGCAAATTAGGAACAATGAAAGAAAAGAAGAAAAAATTCAAAGAAAGAAGATAGGGCCTTCTTGTAAAAACTGATTGTGAACAAAGTGTATTTAAATCAGATACAAGGTAATTCAACGAAAGAGAAAGTAGTAACAATTTGGAGAGATGGGAGAAATAAAAGGTTTCATCAAGTTATAGACACACCAACAAAATTAGGAAGCCGTCTGTCAATCGCTTACAAATCCCTAATTATTTATGTTTATTCTCTTTTGAAACTCTCTCATTAGCCACTTGTCTATATATATCATATATACTTGAATAGAATGTGAGTTCCTTAAGGGCAAGTATTGTTTTTTGCCTCTTGTCTTATAGTACCTATCATACACATATAAAAACACTTAATAAAATGTTTATTGAATATAACTAAACTATAAAATATTGAAGAATATGTAAAATTATTTTATTCCCTAAATTCCCTATTTTGGCTATTCAAAATAATGGGTATAACAAAATGTTGTTTTACTTTGAATTCATCTAAACTGTGCTTTAACTTAAGTCATTTTTCTTCAAGGTGAAATACATTCTATTTTTATTTTCAGTTAAAGACAACTCCAGAAAGGGAGCTTTTAATTTTTTGTGTATGTTATAGAACCTGTTGACAGTCTGGTAAACCCTTTGGACCCCATCTCAGAATGTTTTAAAAAGCATAAAATACACAGAGTTGCAAAGGAAATTATACTGAAATAAAGATCTCACTTTATCTAAGTTCCCAGACAACCTAAAATCTATAGAATTCTAGCTCTAGAAAATAGCTGCATTATAAAATAAAAATACATTCTTGACACAATAATCTTTTTTAACCTCATAAGTATTCAGGAAATGAGATATCATAGACTTATCCAAGCAACCTAACTTCCTAATGTTTTATTTTAGAAAAATAATGAATTCTAATTATCAATAAAAATTAAATTCGTCAAAATTAAATTCATTTTACAGATTTGTGTACGATAATTTTTTGGAATTAAGGAATATCAAAAAGTAAACTGATTTTTTAGAAATATTTCTAAATTGCAAACCTAAATGTAGACTAATCTATTAGCAGAAAGGTATTGTACTAAAGATGAAGAATGAAACTAGCCTTTCAGATTCAGTCAATGACTGATCTGGGGTTTTTTTTGCAATATTTATATGCTACAAATGAGGGCTTTGGATAGGGAAAAGGTATGGAGTTGGTGGAGAATGATACAAAAAAAAAAAAGAAAGAAAATAGCATCACTGAAACATTAAATAAGGATACAGAAGGAAGTTTAGAAGACATATACAACCAGCACAGTTTCATTACTATCATTAAAAATTTGATATGTATTTTCATATAAAATTCTCTTTTCCATTGTTTTGCATAGTTAAGTTTATGCTTATTAAGTTTAGAATAAAAAAAGTTTTTAAAAGAGGAAAAAAAGACATTAAAGAATAATTCCCAATATCTCCATTACCTGCTCAATCGCTTGGGCTTTCTCTTGCTCTGTTTTCTTTGCAGTCTGTTTTTCAGCTTTGAGTGATGATGAAGATACAGTTTTAAGAGACATAAAATCAAAGGTCATCCATTCATCTCTCTATAAAAAAGGCAAGTCATTTCAATTCAAGTGCTTAGAACTAAATTTCTACAAATTAACTTTTTAGCTGCTGTTTTGCTAATCTTTATGCATAAATTTATTTCCCATGCATGCAAAAATATTAGAAAAGTGAATTTTAAAAGAATGGATAGGTCAAGTCTGGCTATTGAAGAATCACTATATTTAGTACAGGAGCTTAATTTTCAACTCTCAGTTACCTAATTGGAGAATATCAGATACAAGTAACAGTAAGGGTCCTATTTCTTTCTCACAAACAAGATATCTGAAAACCAAGGGAGAAAATTAAAGCGTATCCTCTTTTCCAAAGTATTTGATAGCAACTGCATATCTCCCCCCCCAAAAAAGGGAAGATTTCAGCAGAAGAAAATACCAGAAATACACAATATACTGAATAATCATTCAGAAGTTCCAGAATTAATCTTTATCTTAAGAAATTAAATCATATTTTACACTAAAAATTCAGGTTATTATCTTAAGAATACAGAAGCTTTACTGAAAATCACATTACTCACCTGAACAATTTGGGAATCTTCTGTTTTGTCTGATTCTTCCTTCTTCACTTTCCAGGCTTTTTCTGTAACAGTTGCCTGTAATGGAACTGCTTCAACCCATTCATCTTCAGAACTCTAAAAGTGACAAAATGCACAAGCAAAATACTCATATGTGTATATTTCAGTATTAAGTTATAAAATCACTGTGTGGAGTCACCACCTCATCATTAAGTGAAGGTATCACAATAAGAGAGAACATTTTCTAAATAAAAGGTGTGTGAAAAAAAATTACACAAACTTAAAAAGAGTCAAAGCCTATTACTGTGTTGCAATCCTACAAAATAAGCAAATTGTAGCTCTTTTATTAACATAATTATGTCATAAAAGTAAGAAAAAGCAATGAAAAAAGACTCCAACAGTTTCACAAAGCACACTTCAGACAAAGCTCCAATTCCACCTAACCAAGCAGAAAACAAATCACTGTGAACCTATACATTGAAATGTAACTGGAACTTAAGAAAAGGACAAGTAGAAATAATATGCAACAGTTGTGAGCAGCTCTATATAATGTCATTCCAAATACCAAAAATGCTTTTCTAATGATAACATCTTTACTACCTTCAAAACCGAAAAGAATCTCATAAATTTTACAAAATCTTTAAATGGATCTATTATCATCAATTTAGATATTTTTTCCAGTGATACAGGTCACAATCCATTCATGTTTAACTTTACTGTGGGACTCTTGTCAGTCTTGCTTTCTTCTGACATTGCAAAAATACCAGTGGAGCATTCACCCTTATGGGTGAATATACCTTATGGCATATAATCAGTAAATCTTTTTCTGTCATATATTTCCCAAATTATTCTCATTCTTCAAAACTCCCAAAGAGCAACCCCTCTCCTTCAGTGTAATATTTATTTTCAATTTTTTGAAGAGTGTTGTCTTCCATGTATTATTTCCATGTACTTTTAACAACCAGAATCCAACAATATGTTGTATACAAGAAACACATCTAAAACATAGAGATACACACAGGGTGAAGGTAAAAGGCTGGAGCAGAATCTATTATGCTTCAGGTGAAAAAAAAAAAAAGCAGGGGTAGCAATCTTGATCTCAGACCAAGTAAAAGCAGACAGACTTAATTAAAAGAGACAAAGAAGGAAATTATATCTTCCTAATGGGTACCATAGATAATGAAGCAATATCAATATTAAACATATATGCACCAAGTGGTATAGCATGAAAATTCCTAGAGGAAAAGTTCAGAGAGATGCAAGAAGAAATAGACAGCAAAACTATAATAGTGGGGGATCTCAACCTCCCTCTCTCAGAACTTGATAAATCAAACCACAAAATAAATAAGAAAGAAGTTAAGGAGGTAAACAAAATGTTAGAAAAGTTAGGTATGATAGATCTTTGGAGGAAATTAAATGGAGACAGAAAGGAGTTTACTTTTTTCTCAGCAGTCCATGGAACTTATACAAAAATTGACCATGTGTTAGGACACAAAAACCTCAAAATCAAATGCAGGAAGGCAGAAATAATAAATGTATTTTTTTCAGATCATGATGGAATAAAAATCACATGCAATATAAGGCCAGGAGAAAATAGACCAAAAACCAATTGGAAACTGAATAATTTTATCCTAAAGAATGAATGGGTGAAACAGCAAATTACAGACACAATTACTAATTTCATCCAAGAGAATGACAATAATGAGACAACATACCAAAATTTGTGGGATACAGCCAAAGCGGTAATAAAGGGAAATTTTATATCTCTAGATGCTTATTTGAATAAAATAGAGAAAGAGAAAATCAATGAATTGGGCTTGCAACTAAAAAAGCTAGAGAAAGAACAAATTAAAAACCCCCAATCAAATACCAAACTTGAAATCCTAAAAATAAAAGGAGAGATTAATAAAATTGAAAGTAAAAAAACTATTGAATTAATAAATGAAACTAAAAGTTGGTTTTATGAAAAAACCAACAAAATAGATAAATCTCTAGTTAATTTAATTAGAAAAAGGAAAGAGGAAAATCAAACTGTTAGCCTCAAAAATGAAAAGGGAGAACTTTCCACCAATGAAGAGGAAATTAGAGCAATAATCAGGAGTTACTTAGCCCAACTTTATGCCAATAAATTTGATAACCTAAGTGAAATGGAGGAATATCTACAAAAATATAGATTGCCCAGATTAACAGAAGAGGAAATAAATTACTTAAATAGTCACATTTTAGAAAAAGAAATAGAACAAGTCATTAATCAACTCCCTAAGAAAAAATCCCCAGAACCAGATGGATTTACATGTGAATTCTACCAAACAGTTAAAGAACAATTAACTCCAATATTATATAAACTATTCGAAAAAATAGGGAATGAAGGACTCCTACCAAACTCCTTTTATGATACAGACATGGTACTGATACCTAAACCAGGTAAAACAAAAAAAGAGAAAGAAAATTATAGACCAATCTCCCTAATGAATATTGATGCAAAAATCTTAAATAAAATATTAGCAAAGAGATTACAGAAAATCATTCCCAGAATAATACACCATGACCAAGTAGGATTTATACCAGGAATGCAGGGATGGTTCAATATTAGAAAAACTATTAACATAATTGACTATATTAATAACCAAATTAACAAAAAACATATGATAATCTCAATAGATGCAGAAAAAGCATTTGATAAAATCCAACATCCATTCCTATTAAAAAACATTAGAGAGTATAGGAATTAATGGACTTTTCCTTAAAATAGTCGGTAGCATCTATTTAAAACCATCAGCTAGCATCATATGTAATGGTGATAAACTGGAACCATTCCCAATAAGATCAGGGGTGAAACAAGGTTGCCCACTATCACCATTACTATTCAATATTGTATTAGAAATGCTAGCCTTGGCAATAAGACAAGAAAAAGAGATTAAAGGAATTAGAGTAGGTCATGAGGAAACCAAATTATCACTCTTTGCAAATGATATGATGGTCTACTTAGAGAATCCTAGAGAATCAACTAAAACACTATTAGAATTAATCCACAACTTTAGCAAAGTTGCAGGATACAGAATAAATCCACATAAATCATCAGCATTTTTATGCATCACCAACAAAATGCAACAGCAAGAGATACAAAGAGAAATTCCATTCAAAATAACTATCGATAGTATAAAATATTTGGGAATATATCTGCCAAGGGAAAGTCAGGATCTATATGAGCAAAACTACAAAATCCACACAAATAAAGTCAGATCTAAACAACTGGAAAAACATCAAGTGCTCTTGGATAGGTCGAGCGAATATAATAAAGATGGCAATACTACCTAAACTAATCTATTTATTTAGTGCTATACCAATCAAACTCCCAAGAAATTATTTAACTGAACTAGAAAAAATAACAACAAAATTCATCTGGAAAAACAAAAGGTCAAGAATTTCAAGGGAATTAATGAAAAAAAATGCAAATGAGGGTGGCCTAGCTGTACCAGATCTAAAACTATATTATAAAGCAGTGGTCACCAAAACCATTTGGTACTGGATAAGAAATAGAGTAGTGGATCAGTGGAATAGGTTAGGTTCACAAGACAAAATACTCAATGACAATAGTAATCTAGTGTTTGATAAACCCAAAGAAAGACCTGTTTTTGGGATAAAAACTCATTATCTGACAAAAACTGCTGGGATAATTGGAAACTAGTATGGAAGAAATTAGGCATTGACCCACACCTAACACCATATACCAAGATAAGGTCAAAATGGATTCATGGTCTAGGCATAAAGAATGATATTATAAACAAATTAGAACAATGTAGGATGGTTTACCTCTCAGACCTGTGGAGGGGGAAGAAGAACTAGAGGTCATCATTAATCACAAAATAGATAAGTTTGACTATATCAAGTTAAAAAGTTTTTGTACAAACAAAATGAATTCAGACAAGATTAGAAGGGTAGCAGTAAACTGGGAAAATATTTTTACATCCAAAGGTTCTGATAAAGGCCTCATTTCTAAAATATATAGAGAATTGACTCAAGTATATAAGAATTCAAGCCATTCTCCAATGGATAAATGGTCAAAAGATATGAACAGACAATTTTCAGACGAAGAAATTGAAACTATTTCTGGTCACATGAAAAGGTGCTCCAAATCACTATTGATCAGAGAAATGCAAATTAAGACAACTCTGAAATACCACTACACACCTGTCAGATTGGCTAAAATGACAGGAAATGATAATGATAACTGTTGGAGGGGATGTGGGAAAACTGGGACACTGATACATTGTTGGTGGAACTGTGAATGGATCCAACCATTCTGGAGAGCAATTTGGAACTATGCTCAAAAAGTTATTAAACTGTGCATACCATTTGACCCAGCAGTGTTTCTACTGGGCCTATATCCCAAAGAGATTTTAAAGGAGGGAAAGGAACCCACATGTGCCAAAATGTTTGTGGCAGCCCTTTTTGTAGTGGCAAGAAACTGGAAATTGAAAGGATGCCCATCAATTGGAGAATGGCTGAATAAATTATGGTATATGAATGTTATGGAATATTATTGTTCTGTAAGAAACATTATACACAGCAACAAGACTATATGATGATCAATTCTGATGGACATGGTTCTCTTCAACAATGATGTGATTCAAACCAGTTCCTATTGTTCAGCGATGAAGATAGTCATATACATCCAGAGAGAGGCCTGTGGGAACTGAGTACAGACCACAACACAGCATTTTAACGCTTTCTGTGAATATTTCCATGCATTTTGTTTTCCTTCTTAGGTTATTTTTTTTTTCTTCTTCTCTTTCTAGATCTGATGTTTCTTGTGCAGTAAGATAACTGTATAGATATGTATACATGTATTGGATTTGTCATATAATTTATCATATTTAGCATGTATTAGATTACCTGTCATCTAGGGGTGGGGGGTGGGGGGAAAGAGGGGAAAAGCTTGGGGAAAAAAAAAGTTTTTGCAAAGGTCAATGTAGAAAAGTCACTCACATGTTTTGTAAATAAAAAGCTTTTAATAAAAAAAAATTTTTTTAAAAAGTATTAAATAGATTTTTCTAGGAGGAATTTGGGCTCATCATAATAACTTAGCAATTTCCCAAATATAATTCAACCTGCTCTCCACCTCCAGTTTAATACTGTACTCATTCTATTATCCATTTGCATTGCGTATGTTACACATAATACATATTTATTATATAAAGGAAATCATTAAACTATGCCTGCCAAATTCACTACAAATTTGTTATCTCTGAACTGAGTCTTAACAAGGTAAATCTTTTTATTCCTACTTTAAAATTTCCTTATTTTACTCACCAAAATGACTTTCAAAAATTCTCTCTATTTATCTTTTCTGTCTCCCCCCCCAATCTCTCCACCCATATTTCACCAAAAAAGTTGAAGCCATTCACTAAGAACTCAAACTTCCTTCATTTTTCTGATCTGACATTTTTCTGACTTCATCCCCCAATCATCTTCTCCTTCTCTGTGTTTCTTCTTTTATTCATTTATTCATTTACCCTTGATTTAATCTCCTTCTGTCCCCTAAAAGGGGGGGGATAACTGCTATGATTTGCCATGACTTATCAAAAGGCTTGACCCTACACAGCCAACTACACTGCTAAAGAGAGTTTTTGGTGATGATTTTTTCAAATGTTAGTATAAATAAGGACCTAAGTACAAATTAAAAGAACATAGGATAGTTTACTTCTCAGATTTGTTGTCCAAAGAAGAACTAGAACTCTTAGTTGAACACCAGATAGATAATTTTGATTATATTAAGTTAAAAAGTTTTTGTATAAACAAAACTAATGCAGATAAGATTAGGAGAAAAGCAATAAATTGGGAAATCATTTTTACATTTAAGGGTTCTGATAAAGGCTTCATTTCTAAAATATATAGAGAATTGACTCAAATTTATAAGAATTCAAGCCCTTCTCCAATTGATCCTTGTCAAAGGATATGAACAATTTTCAGATGAAGAAATTAAAACTATCTCTAGTCATATGAAAAGATGTTTCAAATAACTATTGATCAGAGAAATGCAAATTAAGACAGCTCTGAGATACCACTACACACCTGTCAGACTGACTAAGATGACAGGAAAAGATAATGACAAATGTTGGAGGGGATGCGGGAAAATTGGGACACTGATACACTGTTGGTGGAACTGTGAACTCCAATCATTCTGGAGAGCAATGTGGAACTATGCTCAAAAAAGTTATCAAACTATGCATACCCTTTGACCCAGTAGTCTTTCTACTGGGCCTATATCCCAAAGAGATCTTAAAGGAGGGAAAGGGACCCACATGTACAAAAATGTTTGTGGTACCTCTTTTTGTAGTGGAAAGAAACTGGAAACTGAAGGGATGCCCATCAATTAGAGAATGGCTGAATAAATTATGGTATATGAATGTCATGGAATATTATTGTCCTGTAAGGAACGATCACCATGTTGATTTCAGAGAGACCTGGAGAGACCTATATGAACTGATGCTAAATGAAATGAGCAGAACCAGGAGATCATTATAAATGGCAACAACAAGACTATATGATGACCAATTCTGATGGACAGGGTTCTCTTCAACAATGAGATGTTTCAAACCAATTCCAATTGTTCAGTGATGAAGAAAGCCATCTACACCCAGAGAGAGGCCTGTGGGACCTCAACATAGTATTTTCACACTTTCTGTTGATGTCTGCTTGCATTTTGTTTTCCTTTTTTCCTTTTTTCTTGTAAATTCTATTTTTCTTGTACAGCAAGATAATTGTATAAATATGTATACATATATTGGATTTGTCATATATTGTAATATAGTTAACATGTATTGGACTACCTGCCATCTAGAGGAGGGGGTGGGGTGAAGGAGAGAAAAATTTGAAACAGAAGGCTTTGTAAGACTCAATGTCAAGTGGATAGAGCACCAGCCCTGAAGTCAGAAGGACCTGAGTTCAAATTTGACCTCAGACACTTAACGCTTCCCAACTGTGTGACCTTGGGCAAGTCAACTTAACTCCAACTGCCTTAGCAAAAGCCAAAAAAAAAAAAAGAGTCAATGTTGAAAAATTAGCCATGTATATATTTTGTAAATAAAAAGCTTAAAATATATATATATTATTTGTTATATGATATGGCTCTATGGGGGGAGGAAAATTTTGGTATCTTTTAAAAAACAAATGATAACAATAAAACTTTATTTTTAAAAAAGTAGAGGGAGAAAATTTGGAACTCAAAATTTAAAAGAAATGTTAAAATTGTCTTTATATTAAATACTAAATTTTTAAAAATTTATTTGTTTTTAATTTATGGAATAAAACAAGCATTTCCATTATACAATCTAATAAAATTGATTGCACATGAAACTGCAAATCTACTATATACAACTTGATATTCCTTTTAAATATATAATAAAATTATAATGTAAATTTCTGTTTTCTCCTTTTTTCTTCCTTCTCCCCTCTTGCATTAGACACACATACATAAATATATATAAAATTATTCCATAAATACTTCAATTTAACAGTTTTTTCTCTGGATGTAGATAGCATCTTTCTTCATATGTCCTTTATAGTTAATTTGAGTATTTGTAAGAGGCAAAATGACTTGATCACTCAAAGTCATTCTTAAAATAATACTGCTGTGATTATATACAGTGTTCTCTTGGTTCTAATCATCTTGTTCCTCACTGTTTTGTGCAAGTTTTTCCATATTTTTCTCAGATATTAAGCTTATCATTTCTTACAGCACAGTAGTATTCTACTGTAATCATATACCACAACTTGTTCAGCTACTCCCCAATTAATGAGGATCCCTGCAATCCCTACCCTGTTGTAGCAAGTTCTTTGTCATCACAAAGAGAGCTGCTAACAACAATACTATATGAGGATCAGTTCTAATGGACATGACTCTCTTCAACAATGAAATGCTTCAAACCAGTTCCAATTGTTCAGTGAAGAGAACCATATACACCCAGAGAGAGGGATGTGAAATGTGGACCACAACATAACATTTTCATGTTCTCTATTGAGATTTGCTTGCATTGTATTTCCTTTATCAGATTACTCTTTCTTGTAGATACGATTTCTCCTGCACAAAAAAATGATGCAATAACTATACATATATTCGATTTCTTAAGTATTCTAACATAATTATCATGTAGTGGATATCCTGCCATCTAGGGGAGGGGTGGGGAGTAGGGGGGAAAAATTTGTAACAGAAAGCTTTGTAAGGGTTAATGTTTAGGAATTACCCATACATATGTTTTGCAAATAAAAAGTATTAATAAAAAAAAAAAAAAAACAAAAAGAGAGCTGCTTTAAATATATTAGAACATATAGGTTCTTTTCCTTTCTCCCGAATTATCTTAGGAAACAGACTAGTAGAAATACTGCTGGGTCAAAGATATGTAAAGGCAGTTTAATATCTCTTTGGGTATAACTCCAGATTACTTTCCAAAAAAGTTGGATCAATTCACAGTTCCACCAACAGTGAATTAGTGTCCCAATTTTTCCACATCCCCTCCAACATTTATAACTTTTCCCTTCAATAATTTTAGTCTATCTGGTAGGTATAAAATTATATCAAGTCTGTTTTAATTTGTAATTCTCTAATAATACTATTCAAAAATTTTTAAAAGGGTTCTGTTGAATTGGGTATCATTCTATAAACTCTCTAGCTCACCCAATAGAAATACAAGTATGGCTTTTCCTGTGTAATACAGATTTTTACAAAGGTCCATGAAGATAACATCTAGAATGAATTTTCTTGGTTGCTATGCCAACTGTCAAGTTCTTCCAATTTAAAAAAATCTATTATTCAAATTATAGTAAGTAAAGTTTCTAAACTATTTATTGTGACTCTGAAAGACAAAGACCATTAGCTAAGCATAATATTCAAACTTTCCTCAAAGATTCTATTGAATTATTTTCAGTGAGATTCTATAATCCTCCGAGGACAAAAAGAACTAGGCTAATCTCAGTTCTGCTATTTACAACCTATGTGAATCTGGATAAGTAATTAAATCTCTCCGGACCTCAATGTTCTAATCACTATAATGAAGAGTTCATACTAAAATGGCTTCTAACCTCCCTTAAATTAAAGTACCCTCTAAGGTTCCTTCAAACTCTTAAGCTATGAGTTTTAAAAGCAAGCACTCACCGATGAACTATCAGATGATTCATTTTTTTCATATTTCTGTTTCTTGTTCTTTTTCTTCTTTTCTTTCTTAACTTTTTTGGAATGTTTATCCTTCTTTTTTTTCTTCACAGAATGTTCCTGTATATGATCATTGTAAACCCCCCCAAAAAAATTAGTTTGAATTTTTTTACTAAAAAGAACATTTTCAAAGAAAGGAAAAATCATATCCAAAAACCAGACTATGCTATTTCAAAATGATATAAGATATATCAATAAGCTACATAGTTCATCAAGACTTAGCTTGATTAGTCACAATTACCTACTATTTCACATATTGCCTTAACAATGAAATACTTATGTTCTATATTAATGGCAGCATCCAGATAAAATAGAACTACATGAAACATGAGAATTGATACAGAAAATGAAGAGAACATCATTGACTTGGTTTTTTACTCAAATTCACTTTTTTCTCAAGGATACAATGAAGCATATCAACCAAGTAAAGAAACCTGTTCTAACGGTTAATTCATAATAATTAACTTACAGGACTACTCTCTGAACCTCTCTTGAGAAACTACAAGGGGAAAACATAAGGCATATATACTTGTAATTGGATCAAATAAATATAATAAGTAATTCTCACCTGTGATAGCTGTTCAACTCGCTCATTCACATCAGCTAACATCCATGTGTCCTCACCTCGCAATCGCTTAAGTTCTTTGCGTCTCTCTTCTTTCTCAAAATCTGCTTTAGCCTATAAAACACAGAGACATCAATTTTCTAGCTATGTTCCTAGGGTACCATTGTATAATCTAATGTTTGCCAAAGTTATCTTTTGTTTTGTTTAGACAATTGACCCTATAACATTTTTAATTAAGTGAAAATCCAAAGACCCTAAGGAGCAGAAATGAATTTCAGAAAGGGGTAAGGTTAAATTACTTCATCTCTCAAAGCATAAGAAAGAACTTGTTCTCAGTAGACAAGGGGATACAAACTAATAAAAAAAATTACATTTATGCATTTTAAAGCTTGTAATTCATTTTACATGTTACCTTATTTGATGTTCATAATAATTCTATGAAGGAATATATGTACATATATATATACATATATATACACATTCATATATATGTATACACACATATGTTTTTATGAAAACTAAAGCACAGAAGCTAAGTGACAATTCCCTGATTTCACCAAAAACAAGTCTAAAACCATAGTTTAGTGATCTTCCTATGACTGTCAAGCTCTGACTCTCAAGCCTCTACTTAATTAACTCCAGAGGATTAAAAAAATTCTCTTTTTGGTATTCAAAGACTTTTCCAACATGATCTCCCTTTTACCTTTCCAGGCTGCTCACATCTTCTCCCTTCCTCTCCTCATATGCCATATTCTGTGATCCAGTTACACCAGCCTCCTTGCTATGCTAACAAGACACTTCATCAACAAATTCCAAGCATTTTCACTAATTGTCCCCCATGCCTGGAATTCTTTTCCAGGTTCCTCCAGATTTGAGATTAAATCTGCCTTCTATAAAAAAAACTTTCCGATTCCCCCTCATCTAGAATCTTGCAATTTATCTTATATATAGCTTATTTGTAAATAATTCTTTACATATTATTTCCCCCATCAGACAGTGAGCTCCTCGAAGACAGGGATTTTTTTTTTTTCCTTTTCTTTGTATCCTCACTACTTAACAAAGTATCTGGCACATACAAAGAACCTAATAAATGCCTGCTGACTTATGGACTTGATTTGAAAGTCAGCCTCCTTCTTAATGGACAATCAATAATCAGGTAAAGGGTTACCAAAAATTAAACTACATACATATGCATGCTGATTAAATATTCTGCTATTTCATTTAAGGAGCTCAAATTTTGTCTTAATTTTTTTTGTGCGATATTGTGCCCTTTAATATAATTTATATAATAATACATTCAACCCATAATGAAAACAATAACCAACCTTTCAAACAGAAATTCTAGATAAACAATCCTCAACTTGTTATATTTCTCTAAGGATCTACTGACTGCCCTAAAAATACATACCAAGTGCCACAAGTATATACTACACTAACTCCTAATCATTATAGAATAACATATATACAAAAAAACCTGCCCTCTTATATGAAGCAAGATAAATACGATAAAAATTATACTACTATCCACTTTAGTCATGATGAGAGGCTCTTTTTATTAAAAAATTACAATATTTCTCCCTACAAATCTCCCCAGGATAAACAGAAGGTTATTCTATGCCTTCTCTCTATACCCATTCAGGATCAAGATTCAATGTTGTACAGGAAGTTCCCTCTATTAATCTGCACTGGTTGACTTTTAAAATAATGTCTCACCTTCATTAAAGCTGTTTACCAGAGCCTGGTTTCCCAAACTCCTTGTTCCCAAAAGTCTGTCATTTTTTTAAAAATCATATTCAAATATTTATACTGTAATTTTAATTAATTTTTATAGCTTCATTATCCTTAGAAATTGCTCAGTTATTTAACCAGCACAACAGAATATTTTATTAAAATACCATCTGAAATAATTATTTGACAGGAACTACTGGGAAAAATGTAGTGTGGCAAAAAAAAAAAAAAAAGTTTAGATCAGACTCTTATGCCACATTACCAATCAATCAGTAAGAATAATACATCTAAAAATATACACAAAATAAATATGAAATGAATAATTGCTAATATATACATAAAGTAGTTAAATAAAAGGTGACATGGGAAGAAAGGCACTAGCAGCTGGGATGGGCTGTAGGCTTCCTGCTTTAGTTTTTTCATGAAAGAGAAAAACTATATGAGACACAAGTAAGGAGAACATGCATTCCAGGCATATGACCCAGTCAGTTCAAATATACAGAGAGAAGAAGATAATAAACAAGAGTTATGTGAAAGTCAAGAGAGAAAATCCTTTTGGCTTAATTTCAGGGATTTACAGCATCAAGAAATTATTTTTCAAAATGGATGGAAATTATCTTTCTCACTTATGGCTGGGGAAAATTTTAAAACAAACAAGATTAAGAAAATTCCAAAAGATGAATAATTTATTCCATATAAGACTTAAAATATTTCACAGAATGCAAAAATAAGTGAACCTAGTTAAGAAAGTAAATTATCAATAAAGAAAAAAATTTGCATCAAGTATCTTTGATAACTCTTTACTTTTAAGTTCTTGAAATGTGTTTTCTTTGACAGAGAAGCTGTGGGTTTTAACTGTGATGTTCCTGGGAATTTTCATTTAAAGATTTCTTTAAAGGATGATTGGTGAATTCTTTCTATTTTGACTATCCCTTCTGGTTCTCAGAGATATGGACAGTTATCATTTAAAATTTCTTAAACTGTAGTATCCAAGTAAACCAAGAGGAGCCCCTGATGGAAAATGGAGAGTTACTTAGAAAATAGCAAACCATAAGTTTATAAATATAAAGAAAGGCTTTGGGTGGCAATTAATGTTCTAACTTCCAGCACTATGAAGAGGAGTCAACTGAGGTAGGTGAGAAGATACATATACCTATTCTCTCAGCCACAATCAACCTTTGTTATTTCTCAAATTTCCATTAAAAAAAAAAAAAAGGTTTTGGAAATTGAATAGATGCCCTTCAATTGGAGAATGGCTGAATAAATTATGGTATATGAATATTATGGAATATTATTGTTCCGTAAGAAATGACCAGCAAGATGATTTCAGAGAGACCTGGAGAGACTTACATGAACTGATGCTGAGTGAAATGAGCAGAACCAGGAGATCATTATACACGGCAACAACAGTACTATATGACGATCAATTCTGATGGACATGGCTCTCTTCAACAATGAAATGTTTCAAACCACCTCCAATTGGAAGAAAGCCATATACACCCAGAGAGAGGGATGTGAAATGTGGACCACAACATAACATTCTCATACTCCTTCATTGATGTTTGCTTACATTGTGTTTCCTTTATCTGATATATCGTTTGAGTAGATAAGATTTTTCTTGCACAACAATGATAAGTTTGGAAATATGTATACATATATTCGATTTGCCAATATTTTAACATAATTAACATGTAGTGGATATCCTGCCATCTAGGGGAGGGGTGGGGAGTTGGGGGGAAAAATTTGTAACGGAAAGCTATGTAAGGGTTATTGTTGAAGAATTACCCACACATATGTTATGCAAATAAAATTTAAATAAATAAATAAGTTTTGCCCCTCTAAATAGAAAACTATACATATATTTATGTATATGTGTACATTTGTAAGTATATCTCTTAACATAATTCTACCTAAAGAAAGTGTCTTTAGGAGTGTAAATAGTATATTTCACTTAAAATAAGATTCATCAGGTTTGGGCAGTAAGAGTAGAATGACGTAAATTGACTCATATTACTCATTTGTACATTTCCCACACTGACAGAATTTTACCAGCTGTTTCCATGATTTTAAAATTACTACTTCTCTGATTTATTTCTAAATATAGTTTTAGAATATATTAAGTTACAAAACTAGAAATGGTTGGCAAAAAACAAATACATCAAATATTTTTCTATCATTTCATATAGTAAAAGAAAACTAGATCTCATACTTACAAACGATATAGTTAACACTGGGCAAGTCACTCAACCTGTGGCTATCATAATGAGGCAGCAAGACCAAAGGACCTTCTTATAGTTCTAAAATCCTAGCATTCTAAGGTGCTTAATTGTTTAAAGATACAGAATTCCTCAACATAATATTAAGGACTATGATCAAAGATAATCACATGCATTCCTTTTTAAAGTGCAATACATTTTCAATATTTAAGTAAAAACAGTTATTTAGAACTTCATAGATAGGTAATTATAATATAAAATGTAAACTAAGTATAAAAAAGAGATTAGTCAAAGAATTTTTGATAAAATTAAAAATTACCAAGTTCAAAAATTTAGTAAATTCAAAACAAATTAGGATACTTAAACATAATGGCCATAAAATAAAATAAGAGAACAGAAAACAAGAATAAACAGTTCAGTTCAATTCAATGGTTGCTGCCCTTTATTTCTGAAGAGGACCAAAATGATACCACTTTGTTAGAGTTGAGTTAGTATCCAAATATACTGATCAAACCAATATGAGCTCAGATTACTCTGCCACAGATTGGACACAAATATGAATATTTGGGGTGGATTCTCTAACTGTGTATTTCACATTTCTTCCAAGCTAATTCAATTCTGCTTTGCTATGGAGTACAGGATCTTCTCTGATGAAAGTACACCATGTTAGGCAGTCCTATGCCAACGTCTCCCATGTCATACACTCAATTCTAAAGTTCTTAAGAGAAACCTTGGGAGCATCCTTGTATTGCTTTTTTCTCACCACTTTGTTGCGTGCTTGCCCCGTGTGAATTCTCCATAAAAGAAACTTTTTGGCAACTGTATGTTTGGCATTTGAATAATCTGGCCAGCCCAATGGAATTATGCTCTCTGGAACAGAACTGGAATGCTTGGTAGTTTAGTTTGAGAAAGGACCTCAGTGTCAGGTGATCTTCAGAATCTTCCTAAGGCAATTCAAATGGAGGTGATTTAGTTTCCTAGTGCAGCCCTGATACAAAGTCCAGGTTTCACAGGCATACAATAATGAGGGCAGCACAATGGGCTCTGTAAACCTTCAGTTTGATAGTCAGTCTAATAACTCTCCTCTTCCACACTTTCTCTTGGAACCTCCCAAACATCGAACTAGCTCTAGCAATATGTGTGTTAATCTCATTATTAATGTGGGCATTTCTGGAGAGCCAACTTAAGAGAGTGTATCTACAGCATTCAAAACTCCATTTGCTGTAACTGATGGTTCCACATATGGATGGTGTGTTGCTGGCTGATGGAGTACCTATTTTTTCTTGGTATTCTTAGACCAAAACTAGCACAAGTAGCAGAAAATCAATCCATACTTTGTTACATCCCAGCTTCAGAATCTGCATCAAGTACACAATAATCTGCAAACAAAAAAATCATGTACCAACACTCCCTCCCCTTTGGTTTTGGTTTATAAGCTTTTCAAGTTGAAGAATTTACCAGCTGTGCAGTAGCTGACTTTGATTCCCATGTTTGTCCTCATTAAAGGTGTTTGACAACATGGCTGAAAACATCATGCTAAAAATCATGGAAGCGCAAGATGGCGAACTACAGACAGCATTCTCTGTAAGCTCTTGAGACCTTCCCTCAAACACAGACAAACTGAGCCTCTGAACTGGTTCTGGAGTGAGGGCATCACCAAACACTTGGACTACAACGCACTTCTATCAAATATCTACTTTGAAAGAACTTCTGAGGTCAGTTTTAGATGGGCAGGGGATCGAGCAGCTCCCAGCGCTCAGACGCCAGGGCGCAGCCGGGGTGCAAGTCCGGGGCTGGGACAGACCAGAGGATTTCAGGCTGCCAGGAAGTCCCTGGGAGACCCTTGGGCCACTTTGCTCTGCTTGCGGGCAGGTGCTTTGGCAGGTCTACCTTTGATAAAGGGTGGATTGAGAGTAGCTGAAAGTGTGGTCCTAGTGCGGATCTAGCCAGATCAGCCCCAGACCGGAAGTCAACTCGGCAAACTGCCCCAGGGCAAATTGAAATCCCACCTGCTGCTGCTGCCACTGCTGCCACTGGGGCTGCAGAATTCCCTCCTGTTAACTGATACCTCAGCTAAACATAATGAGCAAGAAGAAGAGAGCTCTCACCATAGACAGCTTTTATGGAGAGAAACTAGAGCAGTCCCCAGATCCTGAGATTCTGAAAACAATCCCAGATAAAGCCAAAAAGGTGGACTTAAGCTGGTCTCCCTTTCAGAAGGCTTACCTGGAAGATTGCATAAAGAATCTCAAAAGAGAGCTAGAAGAAGATTGGGGAAATAAACTGAGAGGAGTGCAAGAAGGAAACATCGCCCTGCAACAGAGATGTGAAAAACTGGAAAATAAGTCTGGTGAATCGGAAAAAGACAAAAATTCACTGAAAAACAAAATTAGTGAATTGGAAAAAATCACCAACTCACTAGAAAATAAAAATAGTGAATTGGAAAAAGATAAAAATTCACTGAAAAATAAAAGTAGTGAATTGGAAAAAGACAACAATTCACTGAAAAATAAAATTGGCAAAATGGAAAAAGAATGCAATGAACCAAAAAATTAAATTGGCCAGTTACAAAAGGACCTAAAAAAGATAACTGAAGGAAATAATACCTTAAAAATTAAAATTGAACAAATTGAAATGAATGACTCAATAAGACTTCAAGAATCAGTCAAACAAAAACAAAAAAATGAAAAAATAGAAGAAAATATGAAATATCTCCTAGGAAAAACAACCAACTTGGAAAACAGATCCAGGAGAGACAATCTAAGAATTATTGGACTCCCTGAAAATCACGACGAAAAAAAGAACCTCGATGCTATCTTCCAGGAAATCATGAAAGAGAATTGCCCTGATGTTTTAGAATCAGAAGGCAAAGTTGGTATTGAAAGAATCCATCGATCACCTCCTGAAAGAGACCCCAAAATTAAAACCCCAAGGAATATCGTGGCCAAATTTCAGGACTATCGCACCAAGGAAAAGATATTACAAGCTGCTAGAAAAAAACAGTTCAAATACCGAGGAACTGTCATTAGAATTACACAGGATCTGTCAGCTTCCACATTGAAGGATAGAAGGGCCTGGAATCAGATATTCTGAAAGGCAAAAAAACTTGGATTACAGCCAAGAATAAGCTATCCAGCTAGAATGAGCATCATCTTCCAGGGAAGAATGTCAGGGCCCGAGAATGAGAAAACACAGGCCTATGCATAAACTTT
>JAJPUD010002618.1:239041-307195 GCA_023553655.1 Myrmecobius fasciatus
TCTAGAGACAAAAAAGCAGCTTGCCTCTCAAGTCAGAGAACTGAAAGAGGTCCTAGACCTCCAACAACAGTTTGTCCAACTCTCCACAGACCTCTCCTCTTTGCAGAGCTCTCTTAATAAGGCTCTCGCCCCGCCGCACTCCGCACCCCCTGGGTCCGACTCCCGCCCGTGCCCTGCACCTCGGCCCGAGACCCCCAAGTATGTCAAACCCCTCTCTATGGCTTTTCCAGTCATCACTCGCAGCCATAAAGCACCCCAGCCTCCCCCATCGCCCAAAAAAACCCCTCTACCCTCTGACAGTGAAATTGATAGCGAAAAGGAAAGCGATGGTCAGGAGAGCGGGGACGAGGGTGTCAGAGCCCCACCCCAGAACCCCCCTGCAGATCCCCCTGCCCGCCAATATGGAAAGGTTCATTTTAAAGCTCTTAAAGATTTAAATGCGGCTGTAAAAACCTACGGACCCAATGCGCCTTTCACTTTGTCAGCCCTAGAGGCTATGTCTAGGGGAGGGTATCTCCTCCCATCTGAATGGGTACGCATTGTTCAAGCAGTCCTGTCCCGAGGCCAATTCCTTACATGGAAAGCGGATTTTTTCGATCGCTGTCAAGCCGCGAGGCCTCTATCAATTTAAAATCCAATCGCACCGCCACCTGGACCGCTGATAAACTCAGTGGTCAAGGCCGGTATGCGACAGAGAGTCGCCAGCAACAATTTCCTGATGACCTCCTTGCTCAGACAGCCCATGCAGCCCTTGCTGCCTGGCGGGCCTTACCCTCTACTGGGTCTCCTTTCGCTCCCCTGAATAAGATCTTTCAGGGCAATCAGGAGGATTTTTCTGAATACATTAGCCGCTTGCTGGAAGCCGCAGAAAGAACGCTAGGCCACGAAGCTACTAGTGACCCCCTAGTTAGACGTATTGCTTATGAGAATGCTAATGCCCCCTGCAGAGCGATCCTGCGTGGACAATTTAGGGATAAGTCCCTAGATGACATGGTGCGCATGTGCCGTGACATTGATCCCATTTCCAATAGGATGTCCCAGGCAGTCCACCTTGCCGTGGGGGCTGCCCTCCAGGGTGGCAATAAACCCGCTATCCCCAGAACTTGCTTTCGCTGCGGCCAGCCTGGTCACTTTGCTCGCCAATGCCCTGTTGCCCCTCCCCCGCCAGCAACGGCCCCCTCTCGGCCCAGTCAACCCTTAACACTCTGTCCCCGCTGTCGCAGGGGAAAACATTGGACCAATGAGTGCCGCTCTACCACGAATGCTGATGGCCAACCGCTAGCCCAGAACCAGGGAACGGCTGGAGGGGCCAGCCCCGGGCCCCGCAGACTATCCCATTCATTCGGGCCGCGGGGACCAGCCCACAACCTCCTCCCTCCTCCGAGCCACAGCAGGCAGCGCAGGAGTGGACCTTTGTGCCGCCTCCTCCTCAATATTAAGACCTGAGGACGGCATTCAGATCATTCCCACTGGAGTCTATGGCCCTCCTCCACCATCCACCTATTTCCTGATTTTAGGGCGTGCCTCGTCCACTATCAAGGGCCTCCTTGTTCACCCCTCTGTGGTGGACAATGATTATACTGGAGAAGTAAAACTTTTGGCCTCCGCCCCCTCTGGGCCTGTACATATTCGCCAAGGCCTCCGCCTGGCTCAGGCCCTCCCTCTCCCCTTGCTTAATGACTTCCCATATGTTGCAGCAAAAAGAGGGGCTTCTAACCCTGGCTCCTCTGATCTTTACTGGGTACAAAAAATCACAAATGAGCGCCCCACCCTTAAGCTCACCATTCAGGGAAGGGTTTTTGAAGGTATCCTTGACTCGGGAGCAGACTCTACTGTCATCTCGCAAAACGCCTGGCCCTTGAACTGGCCTGTACAACAGTCCATGACCCATTTGAGCGGCATAGGGCAATCAAAAAACACCCTACATAGCACACAGCTCCTCACTTGGACAGATGAGGAAGGCAATACTGGCACGGGCCCGACCCAGTGCTCATATGGGGAAAAGGTCATGCTTGTGTCTATGACTCACAGGAACAAAACGCTAGATGGCTCCCTGAGAGACTGGTTAAACTTTATAATCCACCCAGGGATCTCCCTGAGAAGACCTTTTAATTGTGCTTACTTGCAGGAAAAAGAGATGAAGACCCTTCCCACCGAGACTCTTCTCTGCCTGTTTATTGTTCCAGCCATTGTCCTTGGATCCTCTCCGCATCAGCTACTTAACCACACCTGGGTAGTCATAAATGGAGCGGGACACACCGTTTGGAGCACATCAAGCATCCAGGGAGTAGACTGGTTCCCCACACTCTACCCAGACCTTTGTAAATTAGCCCTAGGGGCCCCGGCCAATTGGGACTTGGAAGGATATAGTGAGCAACAAACAGCTCCCTCGTCACCATCCCCCCCTGGGAGGTGGGGCCTTGACCCGTGGGGAGGCTGTGGCGCACACAGCCGGAGAAGTATGCTGAGAACAATCCCCCTTTATGTCTGCCCCGGTTATCACAGAAACCCCTCTCTAAACTACAAATGTGGAGGCCTAGCTGACTTTTATTGCCGTAGTTGGGGATGTGAGACCACGGGAGATACTTATTGGAGTCCCTCCTCCTCCTGGGATTACATCACAGTTACTGCTAATTACCCACATCACACCCCTGGGAGCAATGGCTGGACAAATATACCAGAATGCTCTGGATGGTGCCACCCTTTGAAAATCCAATTTACCAATCCAGGAAAGCGTTATGCTTCCTGGGACCGGGGTGCTACATGGGGTCTTCGTCTATATAAGGAAAGGAAGGACGACGGCCTTCTCTTTACCATCAAGCGTGCCAAGACACCCCCAGCCTTAACCTCCCCAGTAGCGGTAGGACCAAACCCAGAACTGCATCTTGGTCAGGGCAGAAATACAGACCACCGACAGAAGCCTGACCCCACTCCTACCCCCGCCCCTGATGCCCCACAAGGGCCTCACACTCAGTAAGATCATAGGTGTTGGACTCTGCCTCCTCGGGCCCTCTATGCTTCCCCCCGCTCAGCTTTTGACCACTTGCAATCAGACTATAGTTGTCAATACCACCCATACCTATATAGCAGCCCCCGACAATTCCTATCTTGCTTGCTCCTCGGGCCTCACCACCTTCATAGTTTCCGCCTCCTTTCTGGCACAAAGAGACTACTGTGTCCTTGTCTCACTCTTCCCACACCTTACTGTCCGAGATTCCGCTGACCTCCTAATCCTAGGAAAAGGAGGAACAGATACCCTCCCTAGAGCAAAAAGGGAACCATTGACAGCCATTACACTCGCTGTAGTTATCGGCCTTGGCCTGACAGGTGCTGGAACAGGCATTTCCTCCCTTGTTACCTCCAACCATCAATATGCACAGCTAAGTGCTGCTATTGATAAGGACTTAAAAGAACTCCAGTCAGCTCTTGAAAACCTCAAGGATACAGTAGCCTCCCTTGCGGAAGTAGTACTGCAAAACAGGAGAGGCCTTGATTTACTATTCCTACAGCAGGGCGGTCTTTGTGCTGCTCTGAGAGAAGAATGCTGTTTCTTTGTTAATAAACTAGGCCTCGTCGAAAATAGCATCCAAAAGGTCAAAGATAGCTTGGAAAAACGCAAAAAGGAACGAGAACAGCAGGAATCCTGGTACCAAAATTGGTTTTCAACCTCGCCTTGGCTTACCACCCTACTCCCCACCCTCCTTGGCCCCCTCATAGGTATCCTACTCCTTATCTCCTTTGGCCCTTGGGCTTTTCGTAAATTAACAACTTTTGTTAAATCCCAAATAGATTCTGCCTTCCAGAAGAACGCTCAGGTCTTCTATCAACGACTTCAGACATCTGACTCCATGGAACAATTGCCTGCTGTTACACTCGAGCCCCTTGATTTTACTCAGTTAGATCAAGAGCTTCAGACTCCCTGGTATAAGAGGTGTTGTTAAAAGGGCCATAAGCTGTGGATTGGTCAATGACGGGATTAGTATGGCCCTGACATGGATAATCATGCCAATGGCTGCAGGGATCACCCAATGACGGGATTAGTGGGAGCCCGAGGTCTGGAGGGTTTGGAGGCAACCCACATAGCCTAAGACAGGGGCCATGCCACATGCTGCCTGGTTACCCAATGACGGGATTAGTGTGGGTCCACTCCCAAAGGATTCTCGGAGGCAACTCCCATAGCCTAAGACAGGGGCCCTGCCAATCTTTAAGGCACCGTGTTCAGGAAACACAAGCCATATAGCCTAAGACAGACCTTCCACCGACCCTGTTGTTCTGCCTCTTATAATATACAGTAGGGGGAGATGTCAGGGCCCGAGAATGAGAAAACACAGGCCTATGCATAAACTTTAAGATTGAGTGATTAACTGCACCTTGAGACTGCTGGACCATATCCGTGCCTTCCACTCCCTGTTACTCGACCCCCATATCCTTACACTCCTCACCCTGCTGCCCAACCCCCGTGTCCTTGCATTCTCCGCTAATTACCTAAACCCCATCTGCAATCGGGGCAGCCTGACCACCTCCACATTCCTGCAACTCCTCATCCCTAACGGCATTGGCCTATTTAACCCTAGCTCTTTTGTTTCAATAAACGAGACTATTCCATCTGCCATGTAGTCTCCTTCCTCTCTCTCGCCTATTCTCTCCCTTCAGGTCGGGTCCTCCTCGCCCCCACGAATTACTAAAGTCCCGGTGGACGGGACAGAAGAAGATGGTCATTTAATGATACAGGAGAATTTCACCTATTTCTAATGAAAAGACCAGATCTGAACAAAAAATTTGACCTGCAAACACAGAACTCTAGAGAAGCGTAAAAAGATAAAAAGGAAAGAACTCTTGAGATCTATATCTCTACTAGTGGTATCCTTAAAGAATGGGGGTATAATTTGATTTTACTTTGATAATATGAAAAAGAGAACTAGAGGGGAAAAGGATATCATACTGGGGAAAAGAAGGGGAAAAGTGGTAAAATAAGAACTAAAAAAAAAAAGGAGGTAAAAACAAGGTAAAATCACTTGAAGAGGCAAAGAAAACCTAATATAATTGAGAGAAAGAGGGGAGGGAGATGAGCATTGTGTAAATCTTACTCTCATCAGGTTGGGCTCTAAAAGTGTATATCAGACATCTGATTTCACATAGAAACTTGTCTGTTGCTAGAGGGAAGTGGGAGGGAAAGGAGGAAAAGTAAGGGACAAACTAATAGAAGGGAAAATAGAAGAATCAGGGGAAAGGAGTAAAAACAGGGGGGAGGGGAGCTAAAAGGTAAAGTATTGTTTGGGGAGGGGGTCATCAAAAGCAAAGTACTGAGGAGGGGGGAAGGGAGAAAGGGGAAAGGAAAGGGGAAAACATAACTTGGGTAAATAAGATGGCAGGAAATAAAGAATTAGTTATTCTAACTGTGAATGTGAATGGGATGAACTCTCCCATAAAGCGGAAGCGGATATCAGACTAGATTAAAAACCAGAATCCCACAATATGTTGTCTACAAGAAACACATCTAAAACATAGTGACACATATAGGATGAAGGTAAAAGGCTGGAGCAGGACCTATTATGCTTCAGGTGAACAAAAAAAAGCAAGGGTAGCAATCCTTATCTCAGATCAAGTAAAAGCCAAGATAGATCTAATCAAAAGAGATAAGGAAGGAAACTATATTTTATTAAAGGGTACCATAGATAATGTAGCAATATCTATACTAAATATATATGCACCAAGTGCAATAGCACACAAATTCCTCGGGGAGAAATTAAGAGAGATGCAAGAAGAAATAGACAGCCAAACGATACTAGTGGGGGATCTCAACCTTGCTCTCTCAGAATTAGATAAATCAAACCACAAAATAAACAAGAAAAAAACTAGGGAGATAAACCAATTGTTAGAAAAGTTAGGTATGATAGATCTATGGAGAAAGTTGAATGGAGACAGTAGGGAGTTTACTTTTTTCTCAGCAGCGCATGGAACCTATACAAAAATTGACCATGTGTTAGGGCATAAAAACCTCAAAATCAAATGCAGAAAGGCAGAAATAGTAAATGCATCCTTTTCAGATCATGATGCAATAAAAATCACATGCAATATAAGGCCAGGAGAAAATAAACCAAAAGTTAATTGGAAATTAAATAATCTAATCCTGAAGAATGAAAGGGTGAAGGAGCAAATCATAGACACAATCAATAATTTCATCCAGGAGAATGACAATAAGGAGACAACATACCAAAATTTGTGGGATACGGCTAAAGCGGTTATAAGGGGCAATTTTATATCTCTAGATGCTTACTTGCATAAAATAGAGAAAGAAAAGATCAACGAATTGGGCTTATTATTAAAAAAACTAGAAGAAGAACAAATTAAAAACCCTCAATTAAATACCAAATTGGAAATTCTAAAAGTAAAAGGAGAAATTAATAAAATTGAAAATAAGAAAACTATTGAATTAATAAAACTAAGAGTTGGTTCTATGAAAAAACTAACAAAATAGATAAGCCTTTAGTTAATTTGGTAAGAAAAAGGAAAGAGGAAAATCAAATTGTTAGTCTCAAGAATAAGGGAGAACTTTCCTCCAATGAAGAGGAAATTAGAGCAATAATTAGGAGTTACTTTGCCCAACTTTATGCCACTAAGTTTGATAATTTAAATGAAATGGAGGAATATCTACAAAAATATAGATTGCCCAGGTTAACAGAAGAGGATATAAATTATTTAAATAGCCCCATATCAGAAAAAGAAATAGAACAAGCTATTAACCAACTCCCTAAGAAAAAATCTCCAGGGCCAGATGGATTTACATGTGAATTCTACCAAACATTCAAAGAACAATTAATTCCCATACTACACAAACTATTTGAGAACATAGGGACAGAAGGTATACTGCCAGAATCCTTCTATGAGACCGATATGGTGCTGATAGCTAAACCAGGTAGGGTGAAAACAGAGAAAGAAAACTATAGACCAATTTCCTTAATGAATATTGATGCAAAAATTTTAAATAAGATATTAGCAATGAGATTACAGAAAGTTATCCCCAGGATAGTACACTATGACCAAGTAGGATTTATACCAGGGATGCAGGGCTGGTTCAATATTAGGAAAACTATCAGCATAATTAATGATATTAATAACAAACTAACAAAAAGCATATGATTATCTCAATAGATGCAGAAAAAGCCTTTGATAAAATACAACACCCTTTCCTATTAAAAACACTAGAGAGTATAGGAATAAATGGGCTTTTCCTTAAAATGATCAGTAGCATCTATTTAAAACCATCAGCAAGCATCATATGTAATGGAGACAAACTAAAACCATTCCCAATAAGATCAGGAGTGAAACAAGGCTGCCCACTGTCACCATTACTATTTAATATTGTATTAGAAATGTTAGCTTTAGCAATAAGAGAAGAAAAAGAGATAAAAGCAATCAGAGTAGGTAATGAAGAAACCAAATTATCACTCTTTGCAGGTGACATGATGGTATACTTAGAGAACCCTAGAGACTCAACTAAAAAACTACTAGAAACAATTCACAACTTTAGCAAAGTGGCAGGATTCAAAATTAATCCACATAAATCATCAGCATTTTTATATATTACCAATAAAGTTCAGCAGCAAGAGATGCAAAAAGAAATTCCATTCCAAATAGCAGATGATAGGATAAAATATTTGGGAATCTATCTGCCAAGGAAAAGTCAGAAACTATACGAATTAAATTACAAAACACTTTCCACACAAATAAAATCAGACCTAATCAATTGCAAAAATATTAAGTGCTCATGGGTAGGCAGAGCAAACATAATAAAAATGGCAATACTACCCAAACTAATCTACTTATTTAGTGCCATACCAATCAAACTCCCAGTAAATTATTTTACAGATCTAGAAAAAATAGTAGCAAAGTTCACTTGGAAGCACAAAAGGTCAAGGATCTCAAGGGGATTAATGAAAAAAAGGGCAGATGAAGGTAGCCTTGCTATACCAGATCTAAAACTATATTATAAAGCAGCGGTCATCAAAACTGTTTAGTACTGGCTAAGAAATACAGCAGTGGATCAGTGGCACAGGATAGGATATCAGGACAATCTAGGCAATAACCTTAACAATCTAGTATTCGATAAACCCAAAGACCCCAGCTTTTGGGATAAATACTCACTATTTGGCAAAAACTGCTGGGAAAATTGGAAACTAGTGTGGAAGAAATTAGGGCTTGACCCATACCTAACACCACATACCAAGATAAGATCTAAATGGGTTCAGGATCTAGATATAAAGAGGGACTTTGTAAGCAAGTTAGAGGAACGTAATATAGTTTATCTCTCAGACCTGTGGAGATGGAATAAATTTATGTCCAAAGAAGACCTGGAACTCCTAATTGAACACCAGATGGATAATTTTGATTATCTTAAGTTAAAAAGTTTCTGTACAAACAAAACAAATGCAGACAAGATTAGGAGGGAAGCATCAAATTGGGAAATCATCTTTACATATAATGGTTCTGATAAAGGCCTCATTTCTAAAATTTATAGAGAATTGTCTCATATATATAAGAATTCAAGCCACTCTTCAATAGATAAGTGGTCAAGGGATATGAACAGACAATTTTCAGATGATGAAATTAAAACCATCTCTATTCATATGAAAAGTTGCTCCAAATCACTATTGATCAGAGAAATGCAAATTAAGACAACTCTGAGATACCACTACACACCTGTCAGATTGGCTAAAATGACAGGAAAAGATAACGACGAATGTTGGAGGGGATGTGGGAAAACTGGGACACTAATAGATTGTTGGTGGAACTGTGAACGGATCCAACCATTCTGGAGAGCAATTTGGAGCTATGCTCAAAAAGTTGTCAAACTGTGCATACCCTTTGACCCAGCAGTGTTTCTACTGGGTCTATATCCCAAAGAGATCTTAGAGGAGGGAAAGGGCCCCACATGTGCAAGAATGTTTGTGGCAGCCCTTTTTGTAGTGGCTAGAAACTGGAAACTGAAGGGATTCCCATCAATTGGAGAGTGGCTGAATAAATTATGGTATATGAATGTTATGGAATATTATTGCTCTGTAAGAAACGACCAGCAGGACGATTTCAGAGAGGCCTGGAGAGACTTGCATGAACTGATGCTGACTGAAACGAGCAGAATCAGGAGATCATCATACACAGCAACAACAGTATTACATGATGATCAATTCTGATGGACATGGCTCTCTGCAACAAAGAATTGTCTCAAACCAGTTCCAATTGTTCACTGAAGAAAACCATATACACCCAGAGAGAGGGAAATGAAATATGGACCACAACGTAACATTTTCATGATCTCTATTGACATTTGTTTGCATTGTGTTGCCTTTCTCTGATTCTTTTTTTTTTCTTGTAGATAGGATTTTTCTTGCATAACTTCTCAAGCATTTCAACATTATTAACATGTAGTGGACTTCCTGCCATCTAGGGGAGGGGAGGGGACTGGGGGTAAAATTTGTAATGGAAAGCTTTGTAAAGATCAATGTTGGGGAACTACCCATACATATGTTATACAAATAAAAAGCTTTAATAAAAAAAAATTTCAAAAAAATAAAAAAAAAACAGAAAAAAGAAGTGAACATAAAAAAAATTAAAAATTAAAAAATAAAAATAAAAATCATGGAAGCAAGCACACAGCCTTGTGTCACTCCACTGGTGACTGAGAAAGCTCGAGAGCACTGCCCATTGCTCAGAACCCAGGCAAACATGCCATCATGAAACTGACATACTAAGCTGATGAACTTCTCTAAGAAAGCAAATTTTGAAATAATTTTCCATAAGACCCTATGTAACCCTTATACAAATTGAAAAGTAATACATATCAAATAAGTATAAAGTTTTTAAATAGTGTAGCACAATAGAAATTTCATGTGCTGGATTTGGATCTGAAGTCAAGTCCTCTGGCTCTGCCATTTATCACCTGAAATGACATGGGTGCTGATCACTTCATCTCTCTCAGTCCAGTTCATTTATAAAATAAGGGACTTAGATCAAGGCTTCTTAAAAAAAATTTTCCACTTAACCCTTTTTCACCCAAGAAATTTTCACATAATCCCAGGCATATTTAGGAATATTAAAGAGGTATACAAATATTTACTGTGAATACATCATAATTTCACCGCTCCCACATTCAGTTATGAGGCCCTCATATGGGGTCAACAAACCACAGTTTAAGAAGCTAGGGCTTAGATTATAAGGCTTCTAACATTTCACCCAGCTCTAAAGTTATGAATGTTTAAAATTATTTTATGTGATGCCCTCCAAAAGATATTTTAATTAATTTCACTGTTTTTAAACACTTACTCAAAACTCTTTAGAGGTATCTATAAATTGGGTTTAGACCACACCATTTTAAAAGATCCTTTCCATATCTAAAATGCCAGGTTTCTATGATTCTAAATTCCTTCAAATTTTAAAACAGAGGTCCTTCTGCATTTAAGCCAGTCCATTAGTTAGTTCTGCCTAAGTACTTTAATAATGTATTGTTATTTCACAAGTCTTAAAATTCATACCTAGATAATGATTAATTTGATACCTTAATTTATTAAGACCAATAATCAAGAAAAAATACTTTTGCTAAATGTTTATTGCCCTTAAGCAGAGAATTTAAGTAGAATTCCTAAATGTGCGAATTGTTTATTACCAATAAAATAATATTTTAAGTTGGTTTCTAGTCTTATGCATACAGAATATGGTGATGGGAAGAAGAAACTTAGTTACTACTCTGAATTAGTTTTCAATATCTACTCTATTAACTAATTGTATGAACTTAGACAAATTGCTTAATTTAACTTTAACTTAACTATGACCTTAACTTTCTTCATCTGTAATATAAAGAAAATAAAACTAAATAATCCTAAAATGCCTTTAGAGTACTAAAATGTCATCACTGTTATTTTCTCCTATTAAAAAAAAAAAGAGAGAGAGGAAACTAGGTGATGCTACAGATAGAGTACTAGGACTGGAGTCAGAAAGACCTAAATTCAAATTTTATCTGACATTTACTAGCTTATCTAACTCTGAAGAAATCACTTAATCTCAATTCAAGTAGTGAGAAAGAATATAGACATCTCATTTTCTACTTTCTTGGCCTCCCCCCTCCCTGCTTTTCAGTTTTCTTTTATATGTCATCTTCCTCCATTAAATTGTAAGTTCCTTGAAGGCAGAGACTCTTTTCCATTTTCCTATTTATGACTCTAGAATATAGTGGTGCTATATAGAATATATGGTGCTTAGCACATAGTAGGTGCATGTTCATGTCATGTCCATTGCTATCTGACCCCATGAACAATCTATGGAATTTTTTTGGCAAAGATACTGGAGTGGTTTGCCATTTCCTTCTCCAATGTGTCTGCATTTTATGGATGAGGAACTGAACCAAATGGAGTTAAGTGACTTACCCAGGTTATACTCTTAGTAAATACCTTAAGGCTGGATTTGACTTTATAAAATAAGGGACTTAGATCAAGGCTTCTTAAAAAAAATTTTCCACTTAAATTGTCAAAATTTTTATACTAACATTTGTCATTCTTCCACAAACATCTTTCTCCAGTGTATAACCAGGATTCAAAAGGACTACAAAAAAAGTCAAAGACATCAATATGTAAACTTAAATATCAATATGTAAACTTTTCTCTTAAATAATTTTCTAAGTCACTAAGATGAACAACAGGCAAGTCAGATTTCTAAGGAAAAGATGTATGTTCATGCAGGTGCATACAAAAGTTTAAGCTAAATAAAAATGGTTCCTCAATCTGTACAAAGGAGATCTAAGTAGATGAGAAATTCAAATAGGGTTATGTTATGTCTATTTACAAAGACTTCCAATGACTGTTTTTAAAGGATGGCATTCAAACATCTTTCAGGTTATATCTTCTCTCCAAATTGATTTTACATTTCTTTTCTCTGTACATTCAAAATTTTAGCCACCTTGGGCTATTTGCTATTTCCTGCCTCTAACATTAATTTCTCTTTCTTAAAACAGGTTATCTCCTTTCTCAGCTCTACTTCATTTTAAGGCTCAAAGCTCACTCAAAGCTCCTATTTTTACCACTCCAATTCCCCCAGTAATTAGTGCTCCCTCCTCTCCATTAAATTGCATTTATTTTTATATACAATTTGAATATACTTATCTCTATCTGCACTTGTATTATCTGTATTTATATATTGTGACTTCCCCCAACCCCATCTCCTAGTAGAATATAAGCTTTGTGAAGATAGGAATCCACCATTTCTCATCTATGTAATCTTTTTGTTGTTGTTTTTACCACTGTGCCTAACATAGTTACTTGAACATAAATGCTTACTGAAGTGGAATTTCTTTAAAATAAACGAGACCTTCTCTGTAAAAGGTACTTCCCATGATATTACGAGAAAAACTAAGTAAATTAAACATGTTACTACTATATAAAAATATAAAAGTTAATATTACTGTGCCTACCAAGTTAAATTAGGAGACAACTGAAGCAGGAAAAAAGGAATCAAGAGGACCTGAGTTTAAATTTAGTATCTTTTTTTTTTAAACTCTCTTTCTTCTCTGTAAAATAAAGAGGTTTCTTCCCTTGAAAAATCCTATAACTATCTAAATTCTAAGTTCAATAACAAATGAATATAAATGCAATAATATCCTATAAATGAAGCATTAAGATTAGTGTTTAATTCTTTTCAGGATCAAATGAGATAACACAAGTAAAATGTAAATCTCAAAGTGATACATAAATGCTATAAAGATTTTAACTGTCAAAAGCATAACCACAGTAACAATGAACCATTTCAACAAGTAGCCAGAAGAGGCATAGAGGAAAAACATGGGAAAGAAGAATCAAAATCTCTTCCACACTCAATTTTCACAGAGCAAGAAACTAATTACTACTTTTGCATAAATGTGACTAGGCAAAATCAACCTGGCTTTTGAAAAAGCTAATCTAGACAACTTTCTTAGACTTACCTAGAAATACAAAACTCTTACAGTCTTCTGAATGAAGTTCAACTAATCATGGACTCAAGAATTTGCCATGTAATAAAATGAAGGATAAATCTATGAAACTGCTTGAAAATGCTTTTTTTTTAGCTCCAATTTTCATATTCATCCATTTATAATCTCTGAAGTGAAAATTTTTTGCAAAACACAATTTTATCTAAAGGAAATTTAAACTCAGTAAGAAAAGAAACCATATTGAGCAAGTGAAATTCTGAAAGAAAAACAGACACTTCTAGTTCTCACAAATTCCCAAAGATAATCAATGTATTTAGTGCTGAGAATCTTTCTGTTCATTCTTTATTTCATAAGAATGGGTTAAATTGCCTGACAATGTTTACTCTCTCCAACCTTTTTTAAAGTTGTAGCTTCTTAATAACTTAAATGTACCATAGAGAGAGAACAGTTTTTAAAAAAGGGAAAAAATGAATGGATCAGGACTGCCTACTCATGGACCCTTAGCAAAGTCCCTAATTTCCTAGAACAGGGAAAACAGCCTGCCTCTATACTTGGTGAGCCTACCTTTCAATGTTCTGATTAGAGAAATTTATTAACTATATAATCCTAGGCAAGTTATCTTATTTCTGTTTTCACAAGTTTTCTGATCTGTAAAAAGAAAATAATATTAGTACCCACATCTCAGGATTGTTGTGAGATCAAAATAATATGATTATAAAGTACTTAACACAGTTACTGGCATATAATAAATACTACATTATTTCTTTAATTGAATAAAATTGTCCCATATCTGATAACTCTAAAATGTATTTAAAATACCAAAAGTAATAAAATTAAAGATTTTATGTGATGATCTAGAAATGTAACTGATAGTCATACAAAACTTTGTTTCGTGTTGTAAATACATCATATTTATTATGACCGCATTTCTAAATTCTCTTATATTGTGAAATTTGAAAGACCAATATAAATGCTGTTAGACAAAAGAACTTTTTAATCTGGATGCTGCTACATATGAACTGGACATTTAAAAGAATTTTATTAAAAAATAAATGTTTGAAAATTGTTCAATATTTTTAAGGAGGTCTATTTTGCCCAGAAACAGATAACAATAATATTTACTATAACACTATAATATATTTACTATAATAGCGAATTTTCATTTGAAAATTCTTGGCTATTACAAAGTATATAGGGCAATTCAAAAATATAGCTTCAATGAAATAATGAATTAATAATAGTGAATCAATGAGATAATGATAATGAACTATCAGGCTCTATGTCTGAAGCCCCAGAATAAGGGTAGTTTTAATTTTTAAGTAAAAGTTAATGAAATGTTAACTTTTAGAGAAACAGGAAAGATATTCAAGTCTTAAGCTGCAGTTAGTGAAATTCTGTTATTTAAAGTAAAAATTCTAGGACTGTAAATTACTATTATTTTGAACTTTGATTATCAGGACAGTAGTCTGAATTGTCATGAAGCCAACAGTGGAAAACGGCATATGTTGCAGTCTGAGAATTGGTAAAATCTGGGAAAAGTTTGAGGAATGACCTGGGCACAACTTGGATAGGATCCTTCTGACTCTATTTCCCCACTGTACTATTTCCTTTCTGAAAAGGAAAATTTCCCACATGGTTAATCCTGAGCCTTACTTTTAACACACTGTAACTACATAACTGGTTATCAGATATGACTCATGTCTGGAATGAAGCAGAGTTAAGGAAGTTTTTTCCTCTGTTATGATACAACTTTGTATCATAACTTTGTCTCTCAGTTTCCTTTTACAGCAAATTTCTATAATCAAGAAGTTTTGTAAAAACAATACTAAATATTAATTAATAAACTGATACTGGAACATCTCTGAGTTATTATAATAGGAAAGAAGTATGAACATCAATAATAACAATAGCTAGCAATATGTAGGACACACTTCCCCAGTAGGTCCCCTGAAGGAACTGTTCCCCAGGAAACATCTCTTTCTGATCCAACTGTCTTCTCCTCATCTCTTGGCTTACACCTGCCTCTCCTGTATACGCCAGAAAGGCAGGGAGGGCTTTCAGGTCCCCTCCTCTGGCCAAAAGGGAGAAACGTCAAGATACTAGGAGACACCCTGTTTTTCAGAGCTAGAGCCCAGCAAGCAGACCTGAGCCTGTGTCCTGAGCAAGTATCCTGAACTTGGCATAACAACAGCCCTTGGCACTCACCCACCAAATGATCTCAGCAAAGTCACAGCAAAATCACAGAATTATTTCTGCTCACGAAACCCTGCTAGGAATCAAGCCTTGCCGAGGTTATCCTTCACTGTCAGGACTCCGTGGGCAACCTGGGTCTGAGTACTGAGACCTCGCCCACACTAAAGGGACGATGGAGCACCGGATAGGAGCCAGGCTTGCTGTGCTTACTATCAAGCCCCTTCCTCACTTTAAAATTAAGCTTCTGCTTGATTGCTGACCCTCCTCTCTGTAGCCTTCTCTTTTCCGCGCCCAGCCACCCACAGGTTAGAGACGGGTTCCGGTCTGACTGACAGCTTGGACAGTTTAAAACTGCCCTAACCCCGGGGAGCACCTGAGCTCTCCCATCAGAGCTGAGGGAGAGGAAGAACTGAGAGCCGCAAATAAGGAAATGTGGGGACCGGGAAGAGGAAGGCAGTGATCCTAAAGCCCACTCCCCAGACCCCAGCGTCCTCAGTACCCGAAGCGACAATACAAAGAAACTCTGAGAGTCTCTGAGAGAGAGAGAGAGAGAGAGATACCTGTCTCAGGACTTCAGCCCGAGCCAGACGCTTCTGTTCTTTCCGTTCTTCGATGTTCCTCGCACTTTCAAATCTGCCACCGGAAGCCGCCATGGTTGTTGCTGTCGAAAAGCGTCCAAGATAGCAGCCGAAGATGTCGACTTACGACTGTCGTAAAAGCAAACCTTCCGGCGCTCTGCTCCAAGCAGTTTGTGAGGGGCGGGACTTAATGCCAGATCCGACAGAGAGCCGGAACTCTTGCTTTCTCCCTCTGCCTGTCCCCCTCCCCTCTCCCCTCTCCCCTCTCCCCTCTCTCCTCTCTCCTCTCCTTTCTCACCTCTTCCCTCTTGAAATTCGATGCTCCTTTTCACTAAAGTTAAGCAGGACATACCTGGTTTTATTGATGGGGAGACCTGACTCCCGACAGAACTATGAAATTTGACGCTGAGACCTTGCCATCACCATGTGGATGCTGGCTTTTTTAATTTCCGAGCCCCCTCTCTTGTTTGGTTTCTTCGTTCAGAGAATCTCTCCTTTCTTCCTACCAGACAACCTCATGCTGCCCTCTGCTGCCAAATTTCTATACTTTCAAGTCCAATCCACCCACCAACTCAGAAAACGAATTCCCATAGGGTCTTTTGTTGTTGTGAACCAGATCAACGGCATCACTATGTTGGGGTCAAGGAACAGTGTGTCGACTGTGGCTGATCAAACCAGTGTACCCCAGAAAGTTTTACCATAATTTGAACACAAATAGGCCGTCTGAAGGTTTGGGCGGGAGATGTTTCTAGATTTATACATCTTACTTTCCTTTGTGCTACTTTGTTTCATCTCGGCCTTAGAAGCTTCATTGAGTGCATAATCACCTGCAAACAAAAAGTCATGAACCACCTCTCCCTCCACTTGAGTCTTGGCTTGTAGCCTTTTCAAGTTAAATGATTTGCCATCAGTGCAGTAACTTTGATGTTGTTTTCATCCTTTTTGAAGGCATCTGACAACATTGCTGAAAACATCATGCTAAAAAAGCAAGCACACATTTTTGTGGTATAGTGTATTATAGTATAATATGATGTGGTATCCTAAGCACTGGATTTGGAACTAAAAATAAATTTGATTTGAGTGCCAGTTCTGCCACATGCTAGTGATATACTTTGATGTAGTCATATAATTATAAAATATCAGAATTGCAAGAGTCCTTGAGATCTGCTGAGATTGCTAGGGAAAGTGATTTGCCCAAAGTCACATAGCTAGTAAGTTGACTGAATCCTGGTAGAATGTTCTTTTTTTCTACTATACCATGCTGCCTCACCAAATTATTTCACTTCAAGCAAAACCTTAGTTTTCTCATTAGTAAAATAGGGATAGCAATTCTTACCTGATCTAATTCATAAAGTAGTTGCAAGGTTTAAATGAGATAGTGTATACATTTTATAAAAATGTAAACTATTATGATCATTACTGTTACTGAGGATGATGAAAACCATTTTTTGTGCCCAGTCTGCCTTTACTTCAATTCACATTTATTAAGCACTAGAAAACAAAATGATTATGACCCTATACTCATGCAGTTTATGGTTTTACCCCTCATATCCTGTGAGTTAGATTAAGGGTATTCTTTATCAAAAGAAAAATTGTGATAAATGCTCTCCTTTTGGTCCTTCTGTGTAGGGGTTCTGGAGTATACACCACTCTCATTTATCATTATTTATGATGCAATTAAAATCTACTTACCCCAATTCCGTTGAGAAACCTAAATACATTTTTCCTGTTCAATTAAGCACATTAATGATAAAGGGAAATACAATTCTAAACCCTCCAACTTCATTCTGAATTCCTGCCTCCAAAAAGTATTAGATTTCAATTTTTGTGACCCCTTTCAACCTTCTTTTCTTCGTTCATTCCTTTCCTTTTTCCTTTCTTTATTCAATACTTAAGTACCTATCATGTGCTAGACAATGAATGACAAATAAAAATAAGGTTGTACTTCTTAAGGAGATCATAATAATGACCTCCTCATTGGTCAGGCAGTGAGATATACTGACCTAAGCTCAAAAGACTTGAGTTCAAATCTTGTTTATTTCTTATATGATTTGGACAAGTTATTTGCTCTCTCCTGGGGTAAACTTATATAGATTAGGCTTCAAATCCTACTTTTGGCACTCATGCACTTGGTATATCTTCAGGGAAGTTACTTAAAATCCCTTAAGCTTCAGGTGGAGACAACAATGCCTATATTACCTACTTTGCAGAAGGATTGTAAAGATCAAATAAAGTGACATATGTAAGGGACTTTGTAAAGCAAAGTCTCAAAAGCATATCTCAATTTTTAATTATGATGATTATTAGAATATCTTAACATTTTCTTTAGCAATTCTTTTGTTTTTAGAGTGAAAACTGCACTAACTAGGAATCTTATTTGCTCTGTGTGTGTGTGTGTGAGAGAGACAGAGAGACAGAGAGACAGAGACAGAGACAGAGAGAGGCAGACAGAGAGAAGGGGATGAGAGAGAGAGAGACAGAGAGAGACAGAGAGAGAGAGAGACACAGAGAGAGAGAGAGAGAGAGAGGGAGAAAGAGAGGAAGAGAAAGAGAGAGAGAGAGAGAGAGGAAGAGAGAGAGAGAGATTTATAACTATTGAATGGTAACATTTATATCTAGGATTTTCTTTCTTTTTAAATTTTAACTTTGTAGTTTGAATCCTTTGGCCAAAAGATCAATCTTTCAAGTGAATAGAATAGGTGACTACCTATATAGTATGCTTTGTTTTGTTTTGTTTTGTTGTTGTTTTTTGCTGAGGCAATTGGGGTTAAGTGACTTTCCCAGGGTTACACAGCTAGGATATGTTAAGTGTTCAGGGCTGGTGCTCTATCCACTGCTCCACCTAGCTGCCCCCATGGTATACTTTTAAATGTTCCTGAATAGGCCCCCTCTGAAATACCTGTCCTATTTTCAATTTGATTATGTATCAGATTTAACAATTAATTTTAAATTCCTTGTTCCCAAAGTACCAAAATCATGTAATTTAGCAGACAAATTAGATACTGAAATTATATAAGCCAAGTAGAGAAGGATATTTGGGTGATGGTAGTATAGAAGTAAAATCTAAGTTTTTTTTTCTGCCACCTTAAATGTTATATTTGGGACTTTCAGAAGCCTCTCCATCAGTTGCTGTATAAGAAATATCACTTGGACTCCCTCAGAAAGACTTTGTCACAGACTTATCCATATTGGAAGGTTAACATCTGGAGGCACTCAGATACAGCTAGCAGTATCTATGGACTGCAGAGCTAAAATGTGGAAATTAGACAAGGGCCCCTGGCCACCTTCCCAATGGCCAGGGCATTGGGAGACACATAGGACAAATGCTCATTTCAGGAAAGACTTTTGAGAATCTCAGAAAAACTTTAGTATCCCCTTTCTAAAACCTGAAGGTTACCCAGATATGCCATAAAGTTTCACAGAAACTTGTACTGGCATGGCTTTTGCTCTTCCTCCACTTTAAATCTCTCACCACAGGCCTGCTCAGTTAACCTATAAAGGGAGTCCAGTAATTCAATTGTAAACAATCTTGTTTAGAGTTCCGTGGCTAGCTGCTTCCCATGTTCATGATGCTAGAAGCTTACTCTTCTAATTTAGTCTATTTCAATGGGAGCAAGGATTCATGAAAAGGTCCCATATAAAGTAATGGTGGTTGCTTGAAAGCAGAAAAAAGGAAAACTGGGTGGGAGCAGAGGAAGGAGAAAAGGAGGAATAAAATAGGTAAAAGTTTTTGTTTTCTCAAAATGTACTTGAGAGAATAGAATCTACAGTAAAGCTATATGTTATAATACCATATATTTAAACAATGACATCCTTAAGAACGAATATGTAAGATGGCATATAGGAAGTGCTCAGAATTTCATAAATCATGACTCACTATCATGTTTCCATTTTATTGATGCCTGAAATTCTACAATCAGAACTTCATGCTTTCAATTCAGTTAGTTCCTACACTTCCTCCCATTTCTCCTAGAATTTTGCTCAGCCTTCTTTGTACTTTTGACCCATAATTATTTTTGCACAAGCTGTTTCAAGATTTGTGTCCTGTTTATCTTTTTTTTTTTTTTTGCTTTTTGTTGAGGCAACTGAGGTTAAGTGATTTGCCCAGGGTCACACAGCTAGGAAATGTTAAGTGTCTGAGATCACATTTGAACTCAGGTCCTCCTGACTTCAGAGCTGGTGCTCTATCCACTGCGCCACCTAGCTGTGTCCTATTTACCTTTGTATTTCCAACCTTAGTACTGTGTTGTACATATAACATGCATCTTACAAATGTATATTGGAATTACTTCAAGTAAACCAAATGAAGTCTATAAACTAATATTTTAGGACTTAGTAGTAATATACCTAAATTGTGAATGCACTTATGTTCTTCTTGATAGCAAGTTTTAATGAGAGAAGGTGAAGGGAACATAAGGATACTGGTGAGGAAAGAGAATTAAGAGGAGTATCGTGTATGGAAAAGGGCACAGAACAAGGAAGCAGGAAGGAATTTGTGTCTACTTTTGACATTTTGCTTAGGATAGATTCTCTAAAGCTCCAACTTCATTAACATATTACATTATGATTCCTTTTCTTTTCCAGGCCGTTCCTAGTTCTGTAACTGCTTTTCCTTTTCCTGTAATTCATTTTTTTCATTTTTATTTGGTTTCATTTACTGAATCATCAATTAGTTTATTCTTTGGCAGCATTTTTTGCAAAAGTAAATCTGCAGTGAGAAAGTGACAAGAATCATAGTTTCCCTCTGCTGGGAAAAGTTCATGAAACATTTTTATGCTTAATACAGAAGAATTCATATTTTTTCCTAAGCAGTATTAGATGAATACCCTCTCTATCAAACCAAAGACATGAAGAGATGCCTGGATTTTGAATTTTCATCTCAGCTGTCCAGAAATGACATGATAACGAAGCCTATGTTAGAGCTTCAGATACATTTGATATTAAACGCTATAAATATAAGAGCATTGTTTCCTATTAATCACCTTCTCCAGTAAGTCCTCCATGACTCATTCCTATAATGATCGTTTATTTATCATCTTATTGAACATTTACTCAAGGGACATTATTCTAATTTGTACTTATCATAATGTCAAATGTTTAGAAATGTAAGTGACTTTAGAGATCATTTAGTCTAAACTAAATGAAGTGATTTTTCAAACATCATACAAGCACTAAGTGTCAAAACCAGGATTTGAATCTAGAGCTTTCCACTATTCCATGGCTTTTCTTACATCATACTTCTACAGCATGTCTCCTGGAGACTTAGTTTAGGGGATAGATGGATAGGGTTAAAGTGGTGTTTTAGAAATATTATTTGATGAAATTAGTCAGGTAATTATAGAATTTTATTGTTGGGAGGAAACTGAAAGATTATCTAGTATTAAAAATAAGATATTAAAAATCAAAAAGTTGAGAAATGAAAAAGATAATTTAATAAAAATGAAGATTTTGAATAATATGAGAGAATGCTGACCAGGAACAGATGGCAGAGAAAGAACCATTTCAAAATGAATGACCAAGTTTTTTTTAAAAAAGGACAGGAGAAAAAAAAAGCATAGCAAGCAACTTTGGGTAGTTCAAATTAATTTTCCAGTCTTCCTCAAACTATTCATTTCCCAGAAGCACATAAAGAAGCTTTTCTTTTTCACCTTCTTTCCAAATGCTCCTGCCCCTTCCTTTCCACTTGAACTAGCTGCAGTCAGGAAAAGAAAATATGTATTTACAGCTTTGTGGTGGCCAGTTCAAGTCTTTAACCTTCTGCTCCAAGCACATAGCTTGTGGTCCTTTACTGCATCAGAGCCAAGCTAAAATGCTCTCCTGCCCATCGTTTTTGAGCTCTGGGAATCTAGCATATGTACTGTGACCAAGCACAACCCTGCAGCAAATGGATGTAAATGGAAAGACCACCTGCCAGCACACTTATTGAACAGTAGAAGCACTTTTGCTTTCATACTGCCTGGCACAAATAATTGGATCTTTATTTCTTCACTACTAAATTCAGGAATTAAGAAAGAAGAAAGAAGAGAAAACAAGAAGGGTTTTTGTTTCTTTCTTTATTACTACTCATTACTGAGTAATAATAAAAATCAAGAACACTTAGAAAGAAAGGCTGATCTGAGCTGATTACCTTCTAAAGAAATCTGTGGTTTGTAGTTTAGCAAAAATCTTCAGTGTTTTCTTCCTCAATTATCTGGCCATCGAATATTTCCGATTTTTCTCTAATTCTAGAGAGTTTAACCCTTAAAGTGAATGTAAAACTATAGTATTTTTAACTATTATTTTCTGGAATTCTGATTTAGGAAACCACATCCCTTTCACCAGTGATCTAGAATGTTCAGCAAGGTTGATACAATCTTGTAAGAAAAGCATCACATTTTCTACAATTCTTTCTTGAAGCAAGGAAAGGGAGCCATAATGAGCACAACCAGAACATAATGAAAATTTCACTAAATTGAGAATCACGTCTGCCACTTAACTCAGTGTAATCTTTGGCAAGTCACTTCAAGTCAATCCAACAAACATGTTTTAAGTATTCTTTACTTTGTAAAGTATACTGTGCTAGGTGCCTGAAGAGATGAAAATTTTAGATAAGATATAGTCCTTGTTCCTGTGGAGTTTATAATCTAGAAAAAGGACATGACACATGTATGGTATTATAACCATAATGCAAAATTCATGCATGATAAAAGCATGATACTAACATACATGATTTTTTAAAATGATATGTAACAGATTGCTGTGTCAGGGAGGAAAGAAGGAAGAGAAAGAGATAAAATTTGGAACTCAAAACTTTTTAAAAACATATTAAAAATAATTTATATGTCATTGGGGAATATTACTAAAAATGTACCCAAAATAATATGTCATGTGAAAAGGGAAGTTTTCTTAATTTAGTAGGAACAGGTATCAGATAAATTTTCTTGGAAGACCTGGCATTTCAATTGGATTTTAAAAGATGAAATTCACTAAGCACATAAAGGAAAGCAAGACATTCCAAGTGCTAAAAACAATCTAAATAAAGGTGTGGAAATAAGAAAGAATAGTATCTGTGTTGGGAGAATTGAGAAAATTAGGACAATAAGCAATTAATTGTGGAAATTTAGTGAGCCACACTGACTTCATCCTGTAACTCAATTCTGGAGTTAAACTCAGTTCCCTTTCTATTCAATGATAGGTCTAGTCCAAATTCTATCTTGTGAGGAAACTATTTAATTGTGGAAATTGAGAGACAACTTATTGTGTTATTTCAATCTAGCCCTGGATGACTAGGAAATTGAACTTGCTATTTAGAGAACCTTACTAAGTACCAGGTTAAATTGACCAGAAACCTGGTCAAATTCAAAGACTGACACAAGGAATTTTCTCCTAATTATATTTCTAAAGCAACCTATTTGTCTTAATTGAAAAATGACCTCCATATTAATCAACCAGTTAGTTCTATATTCAAATATGTGGAGGGAATGGGACACCTCATTTTCTGAATTCAGGGAATTGTACCTGTTCATTTTTTCCTTCCCAAATGGGAAAGTCCCTTATCTTTCATTCAATTTGAAGTCAGATTACCTAATGTTGTATTGTTTCCCTTAATTAATTGGCCTTATTTGGTTAATTGTTTTCAATGTGTAAAAGTCTGTTTCTCTGTACTGGGGATTCTAGCCCCAAACTGAGGAAGGAATCTGATTACAATTTGTTGGGCAATTTGCATTCATTGTTTAATAAACTGATAGGGAAGCTCAAATCTTTGTTTTCCTAGTCGGTTCATCTTTCACCTACTACCTGTGTTTGGGGAATAGAAGAGTATCCAGTTGGGCTGATATAGGAAATACATAGAGGAGAGTAATATAGATTAGTCTAAAAGTTGTAGTAAAAAAGCTTTTTTAAAGCTTTAAAAAAAAAGAAAGAAAGAAAGAAAAGGGGGGGGGCTTTAAACTGCACTAAGACTTTTGAGACACCCTGACCAAAAAAATACAACAAATAGGGTGGTTCCAAATGTTGGACAGCTTTGTATGTCAGGATAAAGAATTTGAACTAGGGGGCAATAGGGAACCATTGAAGATTTCTTAATAGAATGTCATGACCAGGTCTGTGCATGTGATTTCTTCTCTGAGTCTCAGTTTCTTTATCTATGAAATAAGGGTGCTGGAATGGATAGATTGTGGACTCCCCTGTAGCTCTAGAATTCTGGGGTTTTCTGGGTATCTGAATTTAGACTTGAGAGTGGAGCACAATTAAGTAAGGGTCTCTTGGAGATAGGTTATGCCCATGTTTATTTCATTTGAAATGTCATACTAAAATATCTGGAACATTCCAAGTCAGGTTTAACCTATGATAGGTATGGTCACTGGAGACCTACTGTACTTGATCACTGTATCAGCTTTCACTGATACCATAGGAATCCGAGAATTCAGAGCACTGAATGTTTTCTAACTGCTCTTTCTGGTTTCACAGTGATCTCTTAGTTCTATCAATCAAAAGAGTCTTGAAAGATGATTTTAAATGGACACATCAAAAAATCTAAGAGTAGAATTCAATTCTAATTTTCTCATTCCCTCTGTAATCATAAGAATACAAAAGAGCTTTTTGTTTTCTCTTCCTCCTTCCCTCCCTCTCTGTCTGTCAGTGTATGTGTGTGTGTTTCTCTCTACTATTTTTAGATCTTTAATAAGACATTCCTTGCACATCCCCTTAAATTTATGGCTGCCTATGTACGTAAGCTTCTAGCATCTGCATTCACATCACAGAATTCCTCTCTGCTGTGAGCAGCCAAGCAGGCTATAAGGTAAAGCCTAACTACAAATGAATGCCCTGTCTGCTAGCTGCAATAACAACCTTAGGACACAAAGGCCAGGGTGACATGGAAAGACAGTGTGCCTGTCAGGGACTTAACAATTCACATTTCAAAGTGTCCATAATGGTGGCGATGATAATCCCAAGTGAACCGTTGCTCTGGTCAGAGCCTCTATGGGGTTTTGTCCAGTTTTCCAGTTCTAGTTACCAAAGCTTAATGAAGAACACTGACATGTTGGAGCAGACCCAGTGGAAAAAGAACCAGAATCTTAAGGGGAATCAAACCATACCATATGTTTGTAGGCCTGACTACTAGTGGGACTGATGTAGCTATTATTTATATGGTGTTTTAAGGTTTGCAAAGCCTTTACTTGTATTATCTCATTTGATCCTTACAACAACCTTGTCATGGGTGCTATTGTTAGCCTCATTTTATAAATGACGAAATTAAGACACAGAGTAGTTATATTATTTTTCCAGAGGTCACCAGCTAGTATCTGAAAAAGGATTTGAAGTGGGGTTCAAATCATGTGCTTAATGTATTTGCACCTGGATGCCTGGTTGGAGCTGCCTGAAGAGATGTCAGTTAACACTTAAACTCCCATAATACCAATCAGGATTATTGGGAGTCAAGAAAACATAGAGTGTACCTGGAGCAATTTGATTAATCTTGTTTCCAGGCAGTTTGATTTGGGAGCCACATGTAGTCCCTTTGGACAAGGAAAATATAAAAACAGCCTCAGAATTTTGACAACAAGCTCCTCGGAACTCAGACATCTTTGCTACCTGTTTTTAATCTCTTTGGCAATGGCTTTTGACTGATTTTGGCTTCTTGGACTACTTTTACCTTTCTGAATGATTTTTATCTGGGAATTTTTTAATATATTTCTATTAAAGGAATTGTTTATCTGAAGATTCAAACTCTGAGTTATATATTTCATATATATGGAAGCATGACTGTTATAATATAAATACTTGTACAGTAGTTTAGGTTTACAAAGTGCTTTATATAGCTAATTCATTTGATCCCCCAACAGACCTGGAAAGTAAATGTTATTATTCCCACTTTACAGATGATGAAACTAAGGCTGTTAAGTTATACTGCTATTAAGTATGTGAAACAGGTCTCCAATTGGATCCATTGTGCCATCAAGTTAATGGGACACCATAAAAGAATAATATGACCTGGGTTGTTTGATTTGAACTACTTGATCTTCATGGATTTCCTATGAATTCCATCTCTATGCAAATATTTGTTTAATTGAATTGTTTAGAAAGAAAACCTAGGTCAGGGGTTCTTAATCTGGGCTTCATAGGTATAAAAGGGGACCATTGATATATTTCAAGGGTTTTTCATTTTGGAGTTTCTTTCAGGAAGTAATTAGTGGTTGTTATTGATGTCTTCCATTTCCACTTTGCTCTTTGATGCTAAGAGATTTGGAGTTTTTTTAATGACTTCTTGAAATAAGATATCTAGGTTCTTTCATGGCTTTCAAATAGTTCAATTACTCTTAAATTATCATTCCTCAATCTGGTCAAAGAAAATGAGCAGGCAAGCATTCAGAGGAAGAAAACAATAAACACATGAAAAATGCTCTAAATCCTAGCTTCTTAAACTGTGGGTCGAAACCCCATATGGAGTCTCATAAGTGAATTGGGGGTTGTGAAATTTTGATTTATTGTCAATAAATGTTTAAGATATATACATATACACACACATATATAGCTATTTTATACATCTAAACACCTGGGGTCACATAAAAATTTTTCAGGCAAAAAAGAGTCACAAATGGAAAAAGTTTAAGTAGCCCTGCTAATAATTAAATAATATCAGACTAATGATTAAAGAAATACAAACTAAAATAACTCTAGGGTTCTACTTCACAATTATCAGATTGACAAAGTTGGGGAAAAAAAGAAAATAATCAATGCTGGCAGAGTTAGAGGAAAATAGGTATAATAATGTCCTGCTGGAATATCTATAAACTACTCCCTCCATTCTGGAAAAGAATGAGCTCCAAAGAAATAAAAGGAAGAAGAAAAAGACTCATTAGGTAGATTGAGAGAGACAAAGACAAGAGACAGTCAGAGAGAGAAGCAGAGACAGAGACAGAGATATGGATGAATGGATGGATGGATACATGGATGGATGGATGGATGAAGAACATTTCAGAGAAACCTAGAAAGACTTGTATAAGCTGTTGTAAAATGAAGTAAGCAGAACCGAGAACAATTTATAAAATAATAGTGACATTGTACAGACAGACAACGTTAAAGATTTAAGAACCCTGATCAACATAATGATCAATCAGGATTCCAGAGAATTAATGATGAACAACATTAAGTGCTGCTGCTCACTTCCAGATGGGTGATGAACTTACAGTGCAGTTTGAGACATGGGTTTTGTTTTGGTTTGGTTTTTGGACAAGAACGATGTGAGAATTTTATTTGCTTGGCTTTACTTATAATAGGGACTTTATTTTCTTGCTTTTCATTGAGGTAGGGAGAAAAAACGATGAGAACAAGAGAAGACAGGTTTTCACCTGGAAAAAAATTTAAAATGTATAAAATACATATAAATGCACTGACAATAGAAAAATCTTAATATTCATAAATAGGTCAAATTGATGATGAAAATATAACTAAATTAACTTACATATTCAGTGCTATTCCTATTGCCAAAGGAATATTTTAAAGATATAGAAGAAAAAATAACAAAATTTATTTGGAAGAGCAAAAGATCAAGAATCTCAAGGGTAATAATAATAATTATATATACATATACATATATATGTAAAGTAAGGGATGGTTCTATTAGTACCAGATTTCAAAATGTACTTCAGAGTAGCAATTGTTGAAACAGTTTTATACTGGTTTTCAAAATATAGGTCAAATCAATGGAACAGATCAGGTTCACAATAGACAGAAACAGATAAACAGTAACATAATGATTAATAAGCCCAAAAGAGCCCAGCTACTGAGGCAAGAGTTATGTATTTGTTTAAAAATAAAAAAAACTTGAAAAAACTAGACAAATCTTTCTCATCTAGTTTTCTAAGTAGATCTTAGCTATTGGAACAAGAACTCAGTAGATATATGGTAAACAGAAACACTCAGTAATATAATATTTTATAAATCCAAAGTTCCCAGCTATTGGGAATAATAAGTCACTATCAGTTGAGAAAAAATATGGGGGAAAACTAAAAGCAGTAAATTAGATTTTGGACAAACCCTCACACAATAACCTAAGATAAGCTCCAAATGAATTCATAGCCTAGACATAAAAAAAGATCACACCACAAACCAATTAGAGGAGCAAGAAAGAATTACCTTTTAAATCTATGCTAAGAGGAAGAATTCTTGACTAAACAAGATATTGAACAAGATAATGTGAAAATTTTTGATTCCATAAAATTTAAACATTTTTGCACAAACAAATATAAATTCAGAAGGGAAACAAGTAACTGGGGGAAAAATCTTTATAGCAAGTTTCTCAGATAAAGATCTAATATTCATAAGGAATGGATTCAAATTTATACGACTAAGAGCCATTACACAATAGATAAATGATCTAAGGACATGAACAATTTTCAAAGAAAGAAATCTAAGCTATCAACAATCACATGATAAAATGCATTAATGCACTAATAATTTGAGAAATGTTAATTAAAACAACTTTGATATTCCTCTTCACACCTACCCAAATAACAAAAACTTAAGGAAGAAAGTTTGTGGGGCTGAAAGAAAACATGCAAACTACTACTACTGCGTTATTGGTTTTGCTGTGTATTGCTCCAGCTACTCGGTAAACAACCTGCAACAATACCCAGAAAGTAACTAAATCGTTCATACATTTTGATACAGCTACATAAGGACAAGGCTTATATTCCAAAGAGAACAAAAGAAAAAAGGAAAGAACATATATACAAAAATATTTAGAGCTCTTTTCTTAGAAGACAAAAATTGGAAACTAAATGGAATATCCATCAGTTGGGCAATAGATAAATATAGAATGTAATATTATTATAGGAAGTAATGAAATAGAGAGTTTCAGAGGAAACTGAGAAGACCTCTATGAACTGTTGTAAAGCAAATTAAAGAGAACTAGAACAATTTACAAAATGACAATTACAGAGGAAAAATATCTCCAAAAGATTTTAGAGTTCTTATTAACACACTGATAATTCAAGTCCAAAAGAATGAAGATGAAACATTCTATTCAGCTCCTGAGAAAGAAGTGGTGAACTTAAGATACATTAAGAAATATACATTTTTGGACATGCATGTTATGGGAATTTGTTTTGCTGGCCTGTGTAGATATGGATTGAGGGGTGTTTTTTAATTTCCCAATTTGGGGAAGAGTAACTGGTACAATTGGTAGAAAATGCTATAAATGCTTATAAAACACATATGTTTGAAAATATAATAAAATAAAAACTGAATATAAAAACCCATATACTTTATTCTGCAATTTAGCACAGCTAGTGAGGCAGAGCTAAGCCTGAAGCCAAAAAGACCTGAGTTCAAATTCAGTCTCAGGGGCAGCTAGGTGGCACAGTGGATAGAGCACCAGCCTTGAAGTCAGGAGGCCCTGAATTCAAATGTAGCCTCAGACACTTAACACTTTTTAGCTGTGTGACCCTGGGCAAGTCACTTAACCCCAATTGCCTCAGCAAAAATAAATAAATAAATAAATAAAAATTCAGCCTCAGATACTTATTAGCTTTATCTTACTAGCAAGTCACTTAACCTTTGTTTGCCTCAATTTCCTCAACTATAAAATGGAGATAATAATAGAACTTACATTTCTATTATTATTGCTGTTTTGAGTTATAGTAGCATAGTATAGAATTGTAGTGTTGTAACATTTGTAATATTACACTATTCTCAATATATTTATTTGTACAATATATTTGTAAATAATATTTGTAATAATATATATAATGTATTGTATATATGTAATATGTAATAATATATATTTGAAATAATATTTGTAAAAAGTTCTTATCCAATTGGCTGGCACATAGTAGCACCATATAAATGGTTATTCCTCCCTTTTTCCTTCCCATTCTTCCCAATTATTCACAAATCTGTTTTGGACAACAACAAGCCCCTAGAAATACCCTTATTCCAAACCAAAAATATGCCCACATTTAAAAAAAAAAAAGTTTTTCCTGGATGATCTTCTACACATATATAGATCCAGATTGTGATCCAAAAGCAGATACTAGATATGGATTCCCATCAAAAAGTCAGTGAAATATACTGTTTATCTGTCCTTGCCTAAGGAGGATCATTTGTTTTTCAGACAAGATGAAAGGAGTGAGCCCCTAAATAGTCTGTTTTCTGCCTAGCCAGCACCCAAGGAGGACAAATCTGTTCTTTTGATTGCTTTTATCTAATGTTAAGTCTTTGTTCCAGATAACTATTAGATTTAGGGTTAAAAAAAAATTCCTTCTAATTCCTGGGTTTTTTTTCTGATATTTCTCATGTCCTCAAAATCCATTAAAGGACTCTATTTTCCTACTGTCCTTCCAACACACACACACACACCAAACAAAAACTCCATAGTCACCACAAGGTGATCCTAACTTCCCACTATTTTCATTACCATGCAAGTAATGCAGGAAGGATTCACATTCATGCCTTTATTGGTCATATCTCTTAGCAACACAGTCTCTGACTTTTGCCCACATAAAACCTCACTGTTATTCCTACACATATCAAAACTCATCCTGATTAAAATATTGCCACACACTTATTGAATGATACAGTGAAGCTGATATTACACAGCAAAGTCTCCCAATTATTGTACTTTGGATTTCCAAGTCCTGGGATCTTTTTTCCTGCAACAGACTTAGCTTATTTAAAGTGCATTTGACTTTTCTAACTAACTCTAACCAATGACAAAAGAAGCAGCACAAAAAGTATGTTAAATGTCAGAGACAAACCAGGTTAGGGTTAATCATTTCTTGCAGTTTGATCACAAACATTTAATTGAGAGTTGACTCCTGCTGTCTTTGGAGTAGTATCAGAAGATCAGATTGAAAGCAGAAAGTGATTTTGGAGAGATATGTGACAGCTTAACATACTTATGACAGCCAGACCCTTCAGTACAAAATGACAGTAAAGGCATAGAAAGACACAAGGAGACACATTTACAGCAGTGAAAACCTCTTTAATATGCACACATATTTAGAGATCATACATTTTTATTATATTATGGCTTTATATTTTTAAAATGTCTTTATACCAAAGTAGCCAATGAGAATATTAGAAAAAAAGGATAAAAATATAATGGAAACACATTCATAGAGCAATAATGTTTAAGAAGGAAATTTGGCATCTTGTCTTCCCTAAACTAAATCTACTAGAATGTAAATTTATTGAAAGCAGGAACTGTTTGTTTCTTGGCTAAGCACTGTGCTTCAAAGTAGGCATTCAATAAATGCCTTTTGAATTTAATTGAAATGTGTGAAAGTACAATTAAAGTTGAGGACGCCCTGTACAAAAGAAAGTATTCCATATTCCAACAAAAATTTCCAAAATCTAGAGACAGTGAGGACATGTTGAGGGAAGAGGATGTATTTTTACCTTCACACCAATTCAACCTTGGTAGCCAATAACAAGATATGTTAAAAAAGACCCCCTATAAATATTTAGAAGTCAACCATTTAATTCTATAAATTGACTATGGCAAATATGCAAGGTGTTACAAGACAAAAATAAACATGATTTATTCCTCATAGACTCATCAAATCTGAGAATTTGAAGGAAACATAAAAGACATTGAGTCCAATTCCTCTCCAACATTTCTAAGAATAAGCAGTCCTCATGAGCTTGTATTTAAATTGGTAAGCGTAGCAAGAGTCTTTTGAGAGTCTTATGTGGATAAAAATCTTTTAAAATTACATGCTCCACCTGAGAGAACTCTCAGCTGATTTTGGTGAAGGGATTTCCCTAATGGCATCTGCCTAACTATTACCGTTGGTGGTTGAGAATAGGTTATAACTTCCCTGAGTCCAAAGCCTGGCTCAGAAAAGGAGAGATTGGAAGCTTGCAAAAAAGAGGGAGGGAGTGAATTTAGGGAGAGTTAGAAGATAAGAGTAGATGGATTAGACACAAATCCTGTGACTAGCTATTACAGGAAGAGGTGGGATGTGATTCATCTTCCTAGTCAACAATTGCTTGATTTCACAGTCCCGCAAAGAGGACCTCTAGGTTTAGGAATTATGACAATCTCTCCATGACTTAGAAATGGGCTCACTTCTCCAATGTACACACTGTATTTATCCTGTTTTATTTCAATTTAAATGAGATTAGCAAGAGAGAGAACAGAGAGGCCAAAAAAGACCAAGAAAAGAAACACTGATTTCTCTCTCTTTGGAGGGCAAAAAGAATATGAGAAACTTAAGAATCATCCATGACTCTATATTTTCACTCATTCCCCGTAAACTAATCAGTTCCCAAGTATTGCTCATCCTACCTATACAACATCTCTTGTATTTGTCCCTATCTCTCCATTCATAAATTCATCAACCTAGTTTGGGTCTTTATCACCTTTCTTGAAATACTGCAATATTTCCTATCCATTTTCCTGTCTCCAGTCTCTCCCTTTTCCAATTTATCTTGATAACAGCTATCAAAGTAATAGTTTTTTTTTTGAATGACAGTCCTAACTACGCCACTTCCTTACTCAAGAAGCCACTTCTGTGGCTTCCTGTTACCTATACAATAAAATACAAACTCATATTTGGAATTTAAAAGTCTTTCCCATGAGACTCCAGTTTATCAAATATTTCTTTTCTATATTCTATATTCCAACTACACCAGCCTACTTGTCATTCCTTGTACACAAAATTGCATATTCCATCTTTGTGCTTTTTGCACAAGCTGTTCACAAAAGAGTGACATCCCTAATCATCTCTACCTCTTGGAATTCCTAATTCCTTTCACCTCATTCAAGTGGCCTTTTCCTGATTACATCTAATTTTTAGTAACTTGTCCTAGTATCATAAACCACTTTCTAAAACTGGGAAACAATTTTTACAGTCAGTTATTCCTGATATTCTTAAACATATAGAGAATTGAGTCAAATTTTTAAGGATACAAGTCATTCCCCAAATGATAAGTGGTCAAAGGATATGAACAGATAGTTTTCAACTAAATAAGTTAAAGCTATTTATACTCATGTGAGAAAATGCTCTAAAACACTATTGATGCAATGCAGACTAAAATAACTGTGAGATACCACCTCACATCTATCAGATTGGCTAAGATATCAGGAAATGATAATGGTAAATGTTGGAGGGGATGTGGGGAAAATGGGTCACTAAGGCATTGTTGGTGAAGTTGTGAACTGACCCAACCAATTCTGAAAACAATTGGAAACTATGACCAAAGGGCTATTAAATTGTTTATATATTTTGATCCAGCAGTTCCACTACTGGGTCTTTATCCCAAAGAGATCATAAAAGAGGGGAAAGGACCCATATGTGAAAAAATGTTTGTAGCAGCTCTTTTTGTAGTGGCAAGGAATTGGAAATTGTATGGCCCATCAATTTGGAAATGGCTGAATAAGTTAAATATATGAATGTAATGAAATATTATTGATCTATAAGAAATGATGTGCCGACTGATTTCAGAAAAGCTTGGAAAGAATTACATGAACTGATGCTGAGTGAAGTGAACAAAAACAGAATATTGTACACAGTAACACAAAGATTATATGATGATCAACTATGTTAGACTTAGCTTTTCTTAGCAATACAGTGATCTAAGATAATTCCAGATGGAAAATGCCATTCATATCCAGGGGGAGAACTATGGAGACTGAATGTGGATTGAAAGATACTATTTCCACATATTTTTGTGTTTTGTTTGTTTGCTTGCTTTTTCTTTCTCATAGTTTTTACTTTTTTGTTCAGATTTTTCTTTCACAACATGATTAATATGGGAAATGTTTAAAATGATTGTACACATATAACCTATATCATATTGTTTTCTGTCTTGGGAAGAAGGGAGGGGATAGAGGGAGGGAGGGAGAAAAAATTTGGAACTCAAAATCTTACAAAGTTGAATGTTGAAAACTATCTGTAATTGGAAAAATAAAATACTATTAAAAATTCAACTTACCAGGAACATATGTATTGTTAAAATTATTTTCATATTTCACAATGATACCTATAGGCAAAAATTGTTCAAATAGATAATAAATTAAATGATTGAAATAATCTTATGTAATGCTAGTTATAGAAAAAACTATATATACTTTTTTTAACCTCTGGGTTATCTAGAAAAGTCTATAGACTCCTCCTCAAAATATTTTTTCATTCTTTAAATAAAATGTATAGGATCACAAAATAAATTAATTACATTGGAATAGAATTGACAGGAAAAAACCAAATTCACAAATTTCAGATTAAGAACTACTTTTGAGTAAGTTTTACATGTATAAGCTATCTCTGATAGCAACCTGATATCATTTCAATAACTACTCAACTTCTCTCTCTAACTGAATCTGAATAGTTTATGAAACAGCTTGGTGTCATAGAGAAAAGCTTCTTAAACTGTGGTTGTGACCCTAACAATAAAAAGTATCAAATATTCCACTAAGATTTAATCCTTTATGTAAAAATAAACATGCAATCCATCTCATTAGTATGCAAATTTGCTTTCATCTTTAATAAATGGTAAAAATATATTTATACCAAAGAATTGTTTTAAAATAAATTTCTTGGCCTGGAGAGACTTTCATGAACTGATGCTGAGTGAAATGAGCAGAACCAGGAGATCATTATACATGGCAACAACAAGACTATATGATGATCAATTCTGATGGACATGGCTCTCTTCAACAATGAGTTGTTTCAAACCACTTCCAGTTGTTCGGTGAAGAAAGACATATACACCCAGAGAGAGGGATGTGAAATGTGGACCACAACATAACATTTTCATCCTCTCCATCGATGTTTGCTTGCATTGTGTTTCCCTTCTCATATTTTTTTTTCTTGTAGATCCGACTTTTCTTGCACAGCAAGATAACTGTAAAAAATATGTATACACATATTCAATTTGTCAAATATTTTAACATAATTAACATGTAGTGGACTTCCTGCCATCTAGGGGAGGAGTGGGGACTAGGGGGGAAAAATCTGTAACAGAAAGCTTTTCAAGGGTAAATGTTGAAAAATTACACACACACACATATATATATATATGTTTTGCAAATAAAAAGCTTTAATAAAAAATTTCTTTATGATTTATTATCAGTAAAAAAAAACCTTTTTATTTTGTATAGATCATATATATGTTTACTTGTCAGCGCATATGCCTGTAGTGGAATGTGAGCTCTTAAAGGGCAGGGACTATCTCAATTTTGCCTTTGTGTCCACAGGACCTAGCACAGTAACACACATAGGGTACCTGATTGATGTTTATTAATGAATTGAGCTGGCAGAGACAAAAAAAAGTAGCTAAATAGAGTATGGTGGTATCTCTTTAAGGAATGGAAGGAGAGATTACATAAGAAGATAAGTTTTCAATAAATTTGGGACTTAAAGAAGGCATCTTCAGGAGAACTAGACCAACTATGCAATCTTGAAAACAATAGGCTTTACGTGGCACATTTAAGGAAAAATTGCATGGCTTAATTAGAGACACTCTAGGTTGGATGTAAAGAGTGGGGGGGGGGTGTCAGAGAAAGCAAGGGAAAACACTATCATAGCATCCAGTCTCTAAATTAAGCAACTAACATTGTCAAAGCAGTATAAAGAAAAGCAGAGAAATAATGCAATAAGGAATATTGTCAGAGCCTTGAAGAACCATGATCAATCACTCAATCAGCAAATATTTATTAAGAGTTTACTGTGTGTCAGTCACTGTGTTAACATTCAAGACATGGTAGAAGAATATTCCAGCACTATGGGTTATCAACGACTGAGACTTAATAAATTATATAGATATGCTAAAATTCTTAGTTTCATTTAAAGCCTTAGAAGCTATTAAAATATTAAAGCTTAGTATTACACTAAGACTTTTAGGAAATACTGTATACATAAAGTCAGTTCAGGGATGCACATAAGGGCAATTATGGGGAAGAGAGTATGGGACTGAAATGGGATTTCTAGGAGGAGGAGGGATTCTGGGTTGAGCAAGAGGCAATCAATAGTGAGAAAGGCTAAACCCAGAATGCCTCAAAGGTTTTCTGGACTTCTACTCTAGTCAATAATGTCAAATTTTGCAGAGAGGTCAGTAAAGATAAAGTCATGATTAATTAGGCTTTAGATAGATTACATATAACAGCAGCTACTACTACTTACCATCTACATGTCAGGGGTGAACTGTTCTGGGATCCTCTTTTCCTGATAACAAATAGTTTATAGCCTACTATTAAGATGTCAGTAGTTAAAGCTAAAAAATTACATTCTAAACTTAACTTTTCCACAGAAGAACCAAATGATATCAAAAAATTTGTTAATTAACCTTCAGGTAATTATTTTTAAGAGTAATATAAAAACTAATAACATTTCAATATAGCAACCTGCTGTAATGTTCCCCAGAGAGGATGGTACTCAAACCACATCACAACACAGAGCTATTTTCAGGCCTGCTGAATAGAGCTGTTACATTTTACCTCAGTTCTGCACGTCCCACCCAAGTCCATGTCTACTGACAAGTCAGCCTAAGGCTTGGTGGTCTTCAGGTTGGTCATCACCTTCTCTGATAAGGTGGTCAGTTCCATGAATGGACACAGAATCTTTGGGCCTCACACAAAAATATAGATACCAATTGTTCAGGGATGCTTGGCAGCTTGGTAAGAAAGAAATAATGTCCTTCCCTCACTTAGATGCTCACAACAATTCTTGCATCAATCACTGCCAGGGAGTAAAACACAGAAGGTTGAGGGGAAAGTATATAGATGCTTTTTTATACTTCCTTCTCCATGGCTCCTGCATTATCTAGCCTTTCTATTCCAATACCACCTTAAAGTTTTTTCTTTATCATTTATTCAGAGCCTCTGAGTTTCAATGGTGTAAATTGGCTTCCAAAGTTCTAATTAATGGATTGGCATCAGAAAATGTCTCTGCATGTTTCAAAGGCTAGAATCTCATTGGGCAATTCCCTCATTGAAAAGACTAAAAAGATAGAGTGGTCAGTTCCCCTCAGAGTTTCCATTGTTTTACTTCAATGAAAAGTTCCTCCTTGTTGGATTTTTTTTAAAAAGGCATTTCCAGAATATCAGTTCTTTTCATTATTTCTTTCACCTTTTGAAACATGAAATCAATTTTAAGGCCAAACAATAAAATTAACTGCTCTGCTTTTGGCAGAGGGAGTTCCCACAATTGTCTAGATAATTGAAATATTTATCATACTGTATCACATCTGTCTAATAGAATTGTGAAGTTCTTGGATTCCTCATTTATATTCTCTTCTCTAGTTAGACCTGAGCCTAGGTCCTTCTGACCCCTAAGACTAACCAGTATCTCTGCTCACTACATTACACCACCTCTTCATTCTCAGGTACCATTCTTTTAACTAGCTATTCACTTTCCAAAACTTCCCATTTTTCCTTAAACTCCTAATTTCAATCCATGATAGTGATGAAACCACTTGTGCCTCTGAAATTCTTTCCTTGTCTAGGGCTTCACAATCACTAAAAATGCTCTCTAAATTCTATGAATAACATTATCAAATCTCACATGAACTATCAGAAACAGGCCATCTGAAGAGTAGTCCTCAGGTCTGAAAATCTTGGGAGTTTCTCCATTCTATCCCAGAGGCACATTCCAGAAGACAGCAGGCTTCTTTATTACTAATGTTAGTTTCACATTGATATCCAATTAACAGGAAGTTAGCCAATTCCATGGCTTTTCTCTTCTCCCTCTGCTCTTTCCTAAATAATCTTTCTGCTTTTTTTAAAGCATTTTTTTTTCTGGTTATACATGTATGTTAACTTTTCAAATACCCATTTCTTTAAGAATAATATTGTGGGGGCAGCTAGGTGATGCAGTGGATAGAGACCAGCCCTGAAGTCAGGAGGATCTGAGTTCAAACTGGCCTTCCTAGTTGTGTGACGCTGGGTAATTCACTTAACCTCAATTGCCTCAGCAAAAAAAAAAAAAAAAAAAAAGAAGAAGAAGAATATTATGAGGAAAAATCAGAACAAAAGGGAAAAACTATGAGAGAGAGGGGAAAAAATAGAAAAAAGAAGTAAATAGAGCATGTGTTGATTTAGGTGGTGTTTTCTATCCAAAATTTATTGGGATTTCCTTGGATCACTGAACCACTGAGAACCAAGTCTTTCATAGTTGATTATCATGCAATCTTGCTGCATGATATATTCCTGGTTCTGCTTTTTTTGCTCAGCATCAGTTAATGTATATCCTTCCACACCTTTATAAAATCTTATTCATTGCTTTTTATACAATTTTATACAATAATATTCCATTACCTTTATATACCACAATTTAATCAGCTATCCCCCAATTGATGGGTATCTACTTATTTTCCAATTCTTTGCCAGCACAAAAAGAGCTGCTACAAACATTTTTGCACATGTGGGTCCTTTTCCCTCCTTTATGATTTCTTTGGGATATAGATCCAGTAGTGGCACTGTTGGGTGAAGGGTATGCATAGTTTTATAGCCCTTGGGCATAGTTCCAAATTGCTCTCCAGAATGGTTGTATCATTTCAAAACTCCACCAACAATGCATGTGTCTCAGTTTTCCCACATCCCCTCCAACATTTATCATTATCTTTTCCTGTCATTTTAGCAAATCTGAAAGGTCTGATAGATAATCTTTCTTCTGAGGGTACAATAGAGCCACACCCTTATTCGTTAGAGCACAGAAAGCTGCTTCTTTATAGAGTTCAAATACCTTCTGTAGAAGAAGACCTTTTTAGCTATTATTTAGCTACAAGTGTTCAATAGTATTTCTTCTCTTCTGTGACACATTTTTTCCATATTCCTGAAACAAATTGGAATTCTCTTTTGCTTCTTCAGATATATCTTTTTTCATTTTTAGCTTGAAGCTCTTCTTTCATATTTTTCAGGGTCTACTTCATGTTTATCTAATGACTTGGAGAGTACAGAGACATTCATTAAACCCTTATGCTACTTTTTGATAAGGAAGATCCCTGAACATGTTTAGCACAAATGGAAATTACTGATCATGGTAAAAAAAATAAACATCACATATTTCATGCAAGTTATTGGAAAAAAATACTCTTTTACCTCCATACTTACTATGAACTAGATATTTCTTCTTCTGTCCTTTGGAACAACAAAGGACAGAGTTTTGGGTAGCTCTTATGTTCAGCTCTATGGCAAACTACATCTTTTCTTTTCTTCATTTATACTCTAATACTGAACATTTTAAAAAGAAGCTTCCTCCTTTCTTTGAATTTTTCTCCTCTGATACAATATAAGCTTCTTGAGGACAGAGACTTTTGTTTTTATCTTTGATCCTAGCACAATACACAGCACACAGTAAATAAATAATCAATGTCTAATCATCAACTGATTTCTCTGTTACTACTTCATTCTACTTCCTTCAAAGAGAATGTAATGGAAGGCATTTCATTAGCTTCCTGCTTCAGTAGACTCTACATAACAGGACCCTTCACAGGATGACTGAACAATCCCTAACTCCCAACCAAGGACTCAATGAGAAGATGGTAAGTGACAAGGAACAAAAGAGTATATATGTAAAAGTTGTTCCTTGTATATATATATATCTTCCTGTATTTTCAACTTATTGTTCCTAGTTCTATCTTCTTCAGTCAAACAATATAAATCTAATTCCTTCTATATACAATAGTCATTTAAATACTATATACAGCTAACAGGGTTTCCTTAATTGTCTACTCCCAACTGTCTCCTTTGTTTCTTTTGATCAATCCTTATAAGAAAAGATTTTAAATGAATTCACCATCAAATACCAACCAACTACCATTATAAAACTGACAAACTAGGCTACTTGAAGTATCAATGGATCCTAAGAGGGAGAGAGGAAGCAAAATGTGCTAGACAAGATTACCACCAGCAGCACCATTACTTTGATGACTATCTTCCATGCATCTTAATGGAGACATAACAGGACCCTGAATCCAATGAACAGCCTTTAGAATAATAATTTCTCCAGAGTTACCCAACTCCAGTCTTTAGTTTTATCTAATTTCCCTTATTTAAATTTATGCTTCAGTGGAAATAACAAGAAATTTTAATTTCTGACAAGCATATATTTGAGAGAAGGTACTACTGAAACAAAGTAATGTTCTTTGTTCTTGTTTAGTGATGATGAGGCGTTATTGGTCTCCAAGTCAGTTTACCATCCCCCTTAACAACTAATAATAATATTAACAACAACAATAATGATGATAATATTTATAGAGTGCTTATTATATGCCAGCCATTGTACTAAGGGCTTTACAATTATATCTCATATGATCTACCTGGGCACTAGGTTCCATTATCAGCCCCATTTTACAGATGAGAAAACAGAGACAGAGATTAAGTAACTTGCCTAGAACCATGCAACTAGTAAAAGTCTGAGGGAGAAATTTGAATGTAGGTGTTCCTGATTTTAAGTCCAGTATTCAGTGTGATTTAGCTGCCCCCTGAAGCATATTAAATATAAAGAATCATAAAAGAAAAATTGAAACTATGGTATCAATATAATCATTTCCACATTCAAACTGCTATATAGAGTTTGTAAATAATACTAATCCCTTCTTTTTACTTAGTGGTTTACAGCTGCAAAGTCCTTCTATCTGATTGCATCATCTAAATTGATTAGCTCTTAAAGAAAGTTATTAGCCAAGAGTTTTCCTTAAAACTTATGAAAGTTTCAATGTGCATGCTGCCCTCTCACTCCTTGATTAGATGTCATTTCACATGAAGCATCAAAGTGGTAAATCAATTCAAGTAAACAAGCACCAAAGTAGCTGACCTTTCTAGCTTATTATTATATTGTGCCAAAATTCCATCTGCCAGAAATTGGGAAGGGAAAGGGCAATTCTTTGTTTTTTTCTTTCTTTTCTTTTTTTAATAGAAATTGGATCAACTTAAGTAAGTTGATGAATCTCTAAATTTGAAAACACTTCTTGTTTATAAAGCATTAAGTTTGTATTTGATTACCAAATCTGAATTGGATTTGATAAGGACTGAACATGCAGGTGTAGTTTATTTATACTGGCAGCTTTCCTTGGACTTGACACTCATTCAGTAAAACCCTATAAAAATAACTCCCAAGATTCTTTCAAATGGCAAGTGTACAGCAACTACAAATAAACAAGTATCTGTTAACGTAATATAAACCTAGATAGAAACCAACAGACATCCTTTGTTCAACTTTAGAATATACTTTTAAAGTTGAAACATCATATGTGTACAGTTCTCTCCCTTTGCAAGGCAAGAACTTTGGATTGATCCTGCAGGTAGTTGTCCTTAATCCTGTAGGTTTTATAATTGGGTCTTTCTGTCTATTCCTCTGGCTGATAAGGGAAGTTAGGATCTCACTATAATACAGGCTCTCAAGTAAGGACTGAAGATAGATCTATATCTGCCAATTATCTTTTTTAAGCTCTTTTCTGGATGTCTTCTCCTGTCAGGGATATTAATACTGTTGCTGCTGTGATAGTATTCTGTACTTTTAAGCACAAAATACTTGAAAATTCTATAACTTGGGACTCCTAAAAGACAGGACTTTTGTTACTTCAATATGATCTGGTGGAGGTGCTTTCTTCATTTCCATTATTTCCCTTTTTACCTAAGATGGAAGGTTTTGCCTATCTATAGCAAATCCTGGAGGTAATAGGAAGCTACTAGAGTTACCTTTTTACCTTAGAAAAATCACTTTTGCTGTGGGATAGAGGACAAATTCTCTCCCATTTCCTTTCCTCAACTATTTGTCTTCTATTTGTCTTTTCATCTCCTTTCTAACCACATCTATCTCCTTTGAGAGGAAAGACATGTGAGATCTATAGCAAGTCTAGATCTCAGCTTCTATATCTGTACAGAAGATTGGATTAGGAATAGATGGTTTTTGAGTTCCTTCTAGCTCTGTCTATGCTCCTGTGATTCTATGATTTAACAATTCAGTACTTATTGGCAACCCTGGTTTCAATAAAGTGGTAAATTTGAAAATCAAATTGTAAGAGGTGGCAGAGATCATGTCTTGTTTCCTCTTTGCTCATACTGTCTCTATCTTAGTTTAGGTCTCCTTACCTTGTTTGGACTAGCATAGTGATGATGGGGACCAGTTTTAGAAAAATCACTGTTAACTGAAATGTAGATATAGATGTGGACATGAATATACACATCAATACTCAATGTCTCTTACCTGAAATTGCTTCATTGAGGGAATGATGCTGTACAAATAGCAACCTTGTTATAACTTAGCACAGTGTAGTTATATAACTTAATTTGGAGCCTTGGTTATTTTCTTGAGGATCAGAAAATTTATGTGACTTATACATAATTATGCAGTTAGTATCAGGAATTGCATTTGAACTTGGGCCTTTCTGACACTCAATTCATGCTGACAAATTGAAGGATTTACAGAGGGCAGTCATTGCTACAACTAACTCTCTAAGAATTCTAGGAGTAACCCTAGTTAAGGAAGTTGGGGAGATCAATATTCTTCTATTGGATGCTATACCCCTGAGCCTTCATCTTTATGCTTCCCAATTTGACAAACTAACTAAAGTCTATTAAGTCCATTACTTTAGTCAAAACATTTACTAAATAAAGATCAAAGCAAAAATAATTATACCAATCCACCCACAAACCTCAGGCATGCTATCTTATCAATTATATAGTGTCCATGGAAAGAGTGAAAACAAATTCAAAAAATCATTTAATGATGCACATGTGTAGAAAACTCGTGCCCCAAGGCAACTGAAAATTCTGGAATTGCAAACTCTGATATCATTTTTTTTCCTCAGAAACAGTCTGCACAAAACTTCGTTGATAGACACCCCATTGTTGGACAAGAAATTCCTTGGCTTGACTGGGTCACTATTCTGGGCTTCTCTGTTCCTTTTCCGGGAAGAGCCACTTCTCTACTTGATTGGACAACCTTTTGTCATTCCTGAAGTAATGCTGCTTCCTTTCAGAAATGACAGAGATCCTTAACCAGATTTTGTAGAGTCTTTTTGTTTCACTTCTCAAATCAGTAAAATTTTCAAAATCTTAAAGGGGTTATATGCCAACATATATACTCAGTTCAATTTGGCAATAATTCATTAATTAACTCTGACATTAGCAAGACATTGTGATAATTACTGCCCTCAAAGAGTTTGTAATCATATATACATGTCAATGTAACCTGGAGCCCATCACTTATGGTTGTGATTGGATTTAGTCTTGGATGAACAATAAAAGCCTGAACTCACTACCTGAATCTCAGACTCTATCTGCTTGCTGTTGTGGCAATCCTAAGTCATGTTGCTTATATGCTCTGAACAATAATATTATTTATTAATCAGAATATTGCTCTATAAGGTTGTGCCTTTATTACAAAGATGGCACATCTCTTTTAGCAGTCTGATTCTACAGTAGTATTGATTGCCAGTAAAACAGGAATTAATTTTTGGACTGACAATCTGTCTTAGGGCTGACCTACTTAAGAGATATGTGATATAGTAGAGGGAGTCTTTATAGAACACTAAAGTATCCTGTAAAGCACAAATTGCTTTATGAATGTCAGTTATTAATATTATCATCATCATCAAAGTAAAAAGTGATATGTCTGAAATAACTCATAATAATTGGGGGAGAGAGAAATAAGTATTTATAGAGTGCCTATGTTACATGCAAGGCACTTTACAAATATTGTTTTATTTGATCCTTACAACAACCCTAAGAGTTTAATGCTATTATTATTCCCATTATATAGTTGAAATCTTGCCCAAGATCACACAAGTAGTCAGTTTCTAAGGTTATATCTGAACTCAAGTTTTTCTAATTCCAGGTTCCATCATCTAACTAACTGCCTAATTAACTCTGCTCTAACCCTGAATCTATTCCTAATATAAATATCTCATAAATAACACATTTTTTTTAAGTTAAAGAACCAAAAGGTGTTTTTCCCCACAGAGACAGGTACATGACCCTCTATGGATGAACAAGGTTAACCTTCCTTCAATGAAAAACAACTGTCAAATTCCCAGACCACAATATAATATCAGATTTATGATATGAAATCTGGTGTCAGAAAAATTCATGTTTTTAGAAATATTGACTAGGCTCTGAGTCACAGTAATTCAAAGCATCATTAAAATTGGTTAAGTTAAGCATTTTTTTTTTTCCTCTTCTGAGTCACTGGCTCATCTGGACTTTGATGTCAAAATGTCCAAATGATCCCTAGATGTTTCATTTCCACATAAATTTATGGTGAATGTTTGAGCATGTGCTAATATTAAGTTTTCTCACAGCTGGGCAATCTGTAACTTGCTTTTGTTTAAAAGTTATTACTTTGATAATAAAAATTGATACAAATAGTATACATAACACTCTAGGGTTTGTGAAGCACCTCACATGCATTATCATCCTAAGAACCTCCTAAGAAACCATCAAGGTAAGTACTATAGACATTATTCCCATTTTAAAGATGAAGAAACTAATATAGAGAAAGATTAAATGACTTATTTGTAATAATATACTTAGGGTAAAAGACTGTATTTGCAAACAAACTTTTTCTGATTCCAATCCACTGCTCTTTCTACTATACTAAATTGCCTTAATCTACAATATTTCTATTTTCTATGCTACTTTAAGATTTCCCATGTGATTCACTTGTTATTTATAACAACAATAGGCATTCAAGAGGTAGAATGGCATAATAGATAGTGAAGTAACCTTTAAGTCAGGAGTTAAATCCAATCTTTGACTCATACAGGTTGTGTGATCCTGAACAAGGCACTTAATCTCTATTCTAGGCGACTCTCAGTGTCTATAAACTGCAGTCACCAGTTACTCAGTCAATAAACATTTATAAAGCACCTACTATGTGCCAGATACTGTGCTTAGTGCTCAGGATACAAAAAAAAGAGGCAAATGAAAGTACCTTCCTTCAAGGAGCTCACAATCTAATGAACAGAGATACAAACAGGATAAACAAGGAATGATTAAGCAAAGGAAGAAATCAGAATTAAGAGGGGGTTTGAAAGGGTTACTACTGAAGGTTTTTAGTTACTATTGAGGTTTTAGTTGGGATTTAAATGATGTCAGGGAAGCCATTAGGCAGAGATGAAAAGTACATTCTGGCCAGAGGAAATGGTCAGAGCCAAGAGATGGAGAGGCTTGTTCCTGGAGCAGCCAGAGGTCAGTGCCATGCATTGAAGAGAATGTGAGTAGGAGTTAAGATGAGAAACTTAGAAAAGTAAGGGGAGGCTGGGTTATGCAGGACTTTGAATGCCAAACAGGATTTTGTATTTGATCGTGGACACAATAGGAGGTTTTTCCTCTGTGTTTTGACCCTGCTGGCTTAGGTATCAGCACTATATCTGTGTCATAAAAGGAATTTGGTAGGATTCCTTTCCCTATTTTTCCAAATAGTTTGCATAGTATTGGAATTAATTGTTCTTTAAATGTTTGGTAGAGTTCACTTGTAAATAAATCCATTTGACCCTAAAGATTTTTTCTTAGGGAGTAGATTAATAGCTTGTTCAATATTTCTTTCTAAAGTGCAACTACTTAAGTCATTTATTTCCTCCTCTCTTAATGTGGGCAATCTATGTTTTTGTAAGTATTCATCCATTTCACTTAGATTATCAAATTTATTGGCATATGGTTGGGCAAAATAGCTCCAAATTATTGCTTTAATTTCCTCTACATTGGTGGAAAGTTCACCCTTTTCATTTTGGATAGTAGCAATTTAATTTTCTTCTTTCCTTTTTTTAATCGAATTAGCTAAAGGTTTAGCTATTTTCTTGTTTGTTTGTTTTTTTCATAAACTAACTCTGAGTTTTGTTTAGTTCAATAGTTTTCTTACTTTCAATTTTATTAATTTCCTCTTTCAAATTCAATTCCAAATCTGATATTTAATTGGGGGGTTTTAATTTGTTCTTTTTCTAACTTTTTTAGTTGCATGACCAATTCATTTATTTTCTCTTTCTTTATTTTATTCAAAAAAGAATCTAGAGATATATTTCCCCTAAGAACTGCCTTAGCTAATCCCATAATTTTTGGTATATTTTCTCATTATTGTAATTCTCTTGTATGAAATTATCAATTGTGTCTATGATTTGTTGTTTCACCCACTCATTCTTTAGGATTAGATTACTTAGTTTTCGATTACTTTTTGGTCTGTTTTTCTCTGGCCCTTTATTACATGTAATTTTTATTGCATAATTATCTGAAAAAGATACATTTACTATTTCTGTCTTTCTGCATTTGATTTTAAGGTTTTTGTGTTCTATTTTTTGTGTAGGTTCCACGTACCACCAAGAAAAAAGTATATTCCTTTTTGTCCCCATTCAATTTTCTTCAAAGTTCTATCATACTTAACTTTTCTAAAATTCTATTTACCTCCTTAACGTCTTTCTTGTTTATTTTGTGGCTCAATTTATCTAGTTCTAATAGAGCAAGGTTGAGATTCCCACTAATATAGTTTTTCTGTCTATTTCTTCTTGTAACTGTCTTAACTTTTCCTGTAGGAATTTGGATGTTATATCATTTGGTGCATATGTTTAATATTGGTATTACTTCATTATCTATGGTACCCTTTTTTAAAATACAGTTTTCTTTCTTATCTCTTTTAATTAGATCTATTTTTGCTTTTGCTTGATCTGAGATCAAGATCGCTGTCCCTGCTTTTTTTTTTTTTTTTACTTCAACTGAAGCATAATAAATTCTTCTCCAGCTTTTTACCTTTGATCTGTATGTATCACTCTGCTTTAAATGTGTTTCTTGTAAACAACATATTGTTGGATTCCGGCTTTTAATTCAGTCAGCTATCTACTTCCTTTTTATGGGAGAGTTCATCCCATTCACATTCACAATTAAAATTATTAAATCTGTATTTCCTGCCATCTTATTTTCCCCAAGTTATACTTTTCTCTTTCCTTTCCCCCTTTTCATCTTCACCAGCATTTTGCTTCTGACCCTTTTTTACAGCCCCTTTCCCCTTTCTTATCTTTTCCCCCTTCTTCTTATGTTCTTGTTCTTCCTTATATTAGCCTCCCCCTTTCTTTTCCCTTTTCCCCTCCTACTTCCCTATAGGGTGAAACAAGTTTCTCTGTGAAGCTAAATATGTCTGATATTCTCTCTTTGAGCAAAATCTGATGAGATGAAGGTTCACACAATGGTCAACCCCCTCTCTTCTTTCCTCTAACTGTACAAGGTCTTTTTTGCCTCTTCATGTGATGTAATTTACCCCATTTTACTTTTCCTTTCCTCTTCCAATACAATCCCTTTTCCACCACAGTTTCTTTTTTATACCATCACAGTAAAGTCAAGTTATACCTATATTCTCTAAGTATACCCCTACCAAAGATACAGTTCTCAGAGTTAAATATATTATCTTCCCATATAGGGATGTAAACATTTAAACCTTTAAAAATATAGGAGTTTTTTCCTTCCCTTGTTACCTTTTCATACTTCTCTTGAATTCTATAGTTGAAAATCAGTTTTCTGTTCGGCTGAGTCTTTTTATCAAAAATAAATGAAAATCCCCTATTTTATTGAATGTTCATTGAAATATAATGGACAGTTTTGCTGTATGCAGTCCAAGCTCCTTGATCCTCTGAAATATATTCCAGGCCTTTTGATCCTTTAAAGTAGCAGCTGCTAGGTCCTGGATAATCTTGTGACTCCTCGATATTTGAATTGTTTCTTTCTGGCTGCTTGCAGTATTTTCTCTTTGATATGAAATTTATTCTGAAATTTAGCTACAATATTCCTTTGAATTTTCATTTTGGGATTGCTTTCAATGGTTATTTTACCTTCTGGTTCTAGGACATCAGGGCAGTTTTTATTGATGATTTCTTAAAAAATATTGTCTAAACTCTTTTTTTCAACATAATTTTCAGGTAGTCTTGTAATTCTTACATTGTCTATCCTGGATCTATTTTCCAGGGAAGTTGTTTTTCTGATGAGATAGTTCACATTTTTTCTATTTTTTCCTTTTTTGGGGGATTTTGTTTGACTGATTTTTGATGTCTCCTCGAGTCATTCACTTCCATTTATTCAATTCTAATTTTTAGTGAATTATTTTCTTCAGCTAAATTTTATCTCCTTTTGCACTTGGCCAATTGAAATTTTAAGTGAGTTATTCTGTTAATTGGATTTTTTTTCTATTTCACAAATTTTGTTTTTCAAGGAGTGGGGTTGTTTCCCCCATTTTGCCAAAACTATTTTCTTCAGACAATTTCTGTGTTTCCTTTTCAGAGCTCTCATTTCCTTTCTGCATTTTTCTTCTAACTCCCTTTTATTTTTATTTTTTTAAGGTAAGAATTTTTAAAATATATTTATCAATTTCCCATTCTCCCCCTTTTTGTTTTCTTTAATTTTTTTTAAATTTTTAAAATTTTTTTTTTATTTTTTTAATTAAAGCTTTTTATTTGTATAACATATGTATGGGTAGTTCCCCAGCATTGATCTTTACAAAGCTTTCCATTACAAATTTTACCCCCAGTCCTCTCCCCTCCCCTAGATGGCAGGAAGTCCACTACATGTTAATAATGTTGAAATACTTGACAATTCTAATTCCCTTTTAATATCCTTTTGGAATTCTTCCAAGAGAGTCTTTTGAGATGGAGACTAACTTATATCACCTTTTCAGGCTTCATCTAGAGACATTTTGTCTTTAGAGTCCTCAGGGTTTAAAGCCTGTTTTCCCTGTCTGCATAAAGCTGTCTATGGTCAGAGTTCTTTTTTGCTATTTTTGCTCATTTTTAAAGGTTGAGGTCTACTCTTAGGGCAAAGAGGAAATTGTCCCAAGTTTCCTGTACAGGTGACAGAGATTTCACGCTGCCCTGGTGCTGGTGCTGCCAGTTTCCTTCCCATGCTGGGTGAATGTGGCCAAGTCCTGCTTGTTATATGAGGGTTCAGAGCCTTGACTATTTTGCCTTCTGTTGGTGATTTGCAGACTTCTGCACCAGGACAGAAATGGACCTTTCCTAAAGTTCTTCCAAAATATTTTCTGCTGGAAATTTGTTACACTACAAATATTTGTGGGTTCTATACTCTAAAACTCATTCAGAGGTTTGATCTGGTCTTGATCTGAGGAAGCCAGAAAGAGTTCAGACAAAGATCTGTCTACTCTCTTGCTATGTTGATGGCTTATATTCTTATAAGCTTGAGTCAGTTCTCTATACATTTTACAAATGAGGCCTTTATCAGAAACACTGGTTATAAAATTATTTTTCCCAGTTTTCTGCTTCCCTTCTATTCTTGGCTTCATTGGCTTTATTTGTGCAAAAACTTTCTGATTTAATGTAATCAAAATTATCTATCTTGCATTTCATAATGTTTCCTAGTTCTATATCCCTTCTTCAAAGATCTAATAGATAAATTATCCCCTGCTCTCCTAATTTGTTTATAGTATCACCTTTTATGTCTAAACCATAAATCCATTTTGACCTTATTTTGGTATAGGGTGTTAGATGTTAGTCAATACCTGGCTTCTACCATACTACTTACCAATTTTCCTAGCAATTTTTGTCAAATAGTGAGTTCTTATCTCAGGAGCTGAAATCTTTGGGTTTATCAAATACTAGATTACAATAGTCACTGATTATTGTGTCTTGATCAAATGAAATAATATTGATAAAATACTTAGCATAGTTTCTGGCACATTATATAAATTATAATTCCCTTCTTTTTCTCTCTCTAGATGCAACTGAACTGTAAGTTCCCTTTTGATCTGAGATTCCTGTCCTGGTTATTTCATGGCAAAATCCAACTTGTGCAAAATCTCTGCTCTACCCTGGGGGCCAAAGCCACAAAGTCATCTTTTATTTCTGAGTTTGTTCCTTAATTAGTAGACAGCTAGGAATCATGATTTTTTTTCTATCTCCCTATAGGTGCAGGTATCCTCAGTCTGTCTAACCTGTGTGTGAAATGAATGTTTTTCTCTTATATTTAATAACTACTTATTGTGTTAAGACCAAAGTTTTTCATTTTTAACTTCCTCATCCAGAAACCAACCAGTGTGGAAATTCATTCATAGATATTGACCCAGGCCAACATCTAATCAGATAGTAAAAGAAATTTTAAGTATGGGCTAATGGGTATATTCCTTCTCATTATTTTTGTTTCACAAGCCTGAGGAAAGTTTGATTCTTCTTACATTCAAGACAGGTGATATGGAAATTGATGCTTCTTTGAGCAGGATTTGAATGAGATATATAAATCACATATTTCAAGAAGACCTTCATTTTAATATAATCCACATCAGTCTTTGTATTAACCAATCCAAGTAGATTAATACCATTCAGGAACACCAGCTTTTCAAAAGGCATAGAAACTGTGACTCCTACTATCATTAGAGGACTTTGATCTAAGAGAGATAAGTCAATCACCGGTCTCTCTTAGAGATTATTAATAACCTGCTGGCCTTATTAATAAAGTAATTGAATTACCAAAAGCTATGTCTCTCAATCTTTTTAATTGTCATACCTGGATCTGTAACCTGAAACTGAGTCCAAGGGGTGGAGATGGTTTCCAGATGGTGTCAGTTACTGCACTCTTCACTATTTCAAGCATCCCTTGAGATCTCTTCCTGCCATGGTAACCATGGGCACTGACTGGAAGGTCCTGAGCAGGGTCACATATGGCCAGATTCCTTCTCTAGTGTCTTCAGAACTTTGTCTCTTCAAGCCTCAATGAGCTGAAAAAATGGCTTGTAACATATTCTTGGATTTCCCAATCAAAATTCAGTTTGGTGCAATTTCTAGATTCAGGGGAGGGAATTTTGAAAGGGAGTCTAAGCTAAACTTTTTTTTTTCTGCTGTTTGCCATCCTGATAGCATCCCCACCTGTATGATTCTTACAATAATCCATATGAAACAGGCATTACAAATATTTTTATTATTATTTTATAGATAAGGAAACTGAAACTCAGAGAAGTAGCCAAGGTCAAAAGCAATTAGCCTGTGCAAGCAGAGGTCATCAAGCAATTGTAAAGTAACAGCTTCTCTACCACTCTATTGCCCTTACAACTGATAACCCCACTGCACAAAGCTTTCTTCTTTCTCCCTGCTTTTTTCCAGGGTTCTTTCTTAATGAAGACCTCAATTTCGCCTCCGGGAATTCCTAATAATGATAGCAATTCAGTTCAACAAAATCACTTGGAAACTGATTAAATGTCTTCCCATTGAGTGTTAGTTTTCTCTTAAAGCAAAGGTATAAATTCTTTTGGAAAACATGATAATACTATTGTCCAATAGTTGGCATTCTGCCCAAAATAGATAGTTGCCAAATTTTTCAATAACAGAGACTTTTGGCAGTTCCTTGATATCTTATGTAAATATGACCTTTGTTCAACCTCTTTTAAGTAACTGATAACCTTCTTAAAATCAGATATATTTGGGAATAAGGTAAAAATTCCTGGGTGATAAATACTTAATTTTTTTTAATGTCACCTATACTGCTTATCTTTTTCCAATGTTAATTGAATTCAATATTTATTGTGTCTACTATGTATTAGGCACAATAGTCATGACTCAACTGGTTGAGTCTCCTTCATGTGACATGGATTAATCATTAACATTCCAACTCCTCACCCTACTTCCGATAGAAAGTCAATTCTTTGAAAGCTGGGAGTATGTCATTGTTGTCTTTGTATTCTTACTACCTAGAGCACTTGCCCATCACTCTGTATATCTGGGCAGACAGGATAAGAAACACCCAACTGATGAGATCAGAATAAACTGGATTTCCAATGGGAAATTGCAAAGTTCTCTTAATCATTCCACATGCCTCCTGAAAACTGAGGCCCATCTTAATATCAATATTCTACCCATCTAAATCTAAAGAGTTAAAAATGAGTATCACATAGAAGGCAATGAGGAGATGCATGGTGGGTAAGAGCAGGTTTCAACATAAAACCAACGAGGAACTTCAAAAAAGAACAAGAGCAAAAGAGAAATAAAGATGGCTGATCACATAGCCAGGATAAAAAAATGATTGTTGGATAGCCACTATGCTTCGCTTTAGATTTCAAAAAGAAATTGAGGGAGGCTTCTTGCAGGTTAGAGGGGCTCCTGTGTTGTATTTATGGAAGGACATGGATAAGAGTAGCCCTGAACTTTGAGCTGCTTACTTGGAAGCAAGATTCAAATCCGTAAGATCACAGATCCTTTTCAGTATATGAATATATACTGTGACTAGCATGATATATAGCATTAACTCATTGAAGGCACTTATAAATGCTTTTTAAATTTAATTAAATTGCTTAAATATACTATGTCTAGTTTTAATTTCATAGGATTTAGGACTAGAAGGGACTTCAAAAACCTAATACAATCCCTTATCTTATAGATGAGAAAACAGACAGGGTTGAAGTGATTTGCCCGAAATAACACCAAGTAAGAAGAAAGGGAGCTGGGATTTTAAGAGATGAAAGAGAAAGTGTAATATATGTCTTTATATTTGTAAACAAATTTTTTAAAGGAAATTGTTTTCTTTGCAATGATAATTGCGATTCAATCGATTCAAATCAACAACCATTAATTAAGTGCTGGTATTAGGCATTGGGAACTTAAAGGGAAAAAGCTCTTGCCCTCAAGGGGCTTAAATTCTACGGTGGGGAATGCCCTGTGCAGATAGAAGTGAGAGTAAAATATCAAGCCTTTCTCTCCCTTCCCCTTTTATTCCTTCAGGTCATATATTATAATAGAATAGACTTGTCCCTTTCAATGGCAATGATAATAATACTTCCTCTTTCTAAAGTTCATTATAAGGCATTTTTTAAAATCTTTTTTGTGTTTTAATATTTTTATTTTCCCCAGTTACATATAAAACAATTTTTTACATGTTTTTAAAATTAGAGTTCCAGATTTTCTCTCTTCCTTTCCCCCACATCTACTGAAAAGGCACATTTAAAGTTATGCCAAAGATTTCCATAAAAGTCATGTTACAAAAGAAAGCATATCTCCCTCCCCCCCCCCCAAAAAAAAAAAACCCTAGGAACAGAAATGAACACAATTTTGGGGAGGGAAGAGATATTTTGAGACAATGGATAACTACATATTTTAATGAATAAACATATAGACACTGAAACACAACTTGGACGCCACTTCCAATCTTGAATTCTTTAAAATAAGAAACAACCACTAACAAATTCATTAAGTAATATAGGAGTTTTCTGATATGCTACTGAGAGGAGCCATCTGGGATAATAATCTTATGATATAATTTAATTGCTGCATTATACTTTTTCCTACATTATATAATGTTATTCTGTTGTTACAATAAAGTATTCTAATATCACATTACAGTATATTTTATAAGTATTCTATTGCAATATTATATTACAATATAATGTAATTATATTATGCTGCATTTATTCAATTGATGTCATAGTAATTCAATACCATCTTCATTTGTATTGATTTGTACAATTTAATTAGCTTATTTGATTTATAAAGTTAATATGATACAACTGAAAGATGAAATAATTCTTTACTGTCTCTAGAAGTCCCTTATGAAACACACGTGAAACAAAAATATTTTTGTTTGTTTGTTAGAGACTTAGCTGCTTCTAGACTAAACACCAAAGACCCAGAAACTTTGGAAGAATCTTGGATAGTCCTTATACTCTTTTTGCATTAGGATATTATTAGTACAATCAGTTCATTCAATTCACTAATTGTTGCTTAGAAAATAGGGAGAATCTAGTATTGTTTGGATAAAGTATGAAATATGAGGGAACAAAACAGAGTAAGAGAAAAATATAGCAGCAACAAATTCTGAGGTTCACTGCAGATGAGATAGAGGAGAAAACGTCCAAATGGGGCCCTCCAGAAAGAGCTCTGAGCTTGGAGAATAGCAGGGAGAGTTCTAACCCCCAGTTCTACTCTCATCTAAGACTAGAAAATCTATAGCACACATCATTTTGAACATGAATAGAGTGAGTCAAAACATATGCTTGATTTCAATTAAAAGAGTTCACAGGTATTTAAAGGCAGGTGTGGTTCTTAAATACCAATACTCACCAAACTCAAAATTAGGACCATGTTAACACATTTAGAATTAATTATAACCTTTCATTTGAACAATTGGGGTTTACTTCATTTATTACTGTCAGAAATCCCAGCTCTCCATATTTTCCAAAAAGAAATGGAAGGCTTCAGTCACAAAAACAATAATAATGAAGCCATTCCTGCCCTCAGGAAGCTAACATTCTACTAGGGGGCATAATAGGGAAACAGAAAAAAAAAGTCAAGGTAATTTGAAGAGGGAGAGCATACACACACACACACACACACACACACATAAATATACATATGTGTGTATGTGTATATATATATAGGTTATATACATATATATTCCATGGAATCAATAAATATGTGTTTATATGTATCTTTGTTGATGCCTTGGATTTCTTCCTTTGAAAACTCTCTCTTATTATCCATTGACTATTTATCTAAGTGGGGAAGGAGCCATTGAAATTCTGATGGTTAAGATAGGAGGCGTAAGTGGTAAGGTGGTGGTGGTGTAAGTGATACTTGGAAAAGGACAAAGAGTAAATCATATATTAAATGAATCTCAATGTGTGGCAGAGGTGACTCTGGCCATTGAGCTGCATGTTTTTTCTTCCTTTCCTTTAAATAAAGCTCCCTAGGTTCATACATATGGAACTGAGAGAAGAGTAGAATGTGACAACGTCCAGCGTGTCGTGTCCTGATACTACTTGCACCACACATGCACAATAAACCCATTCCTAATAGCTTTCAACTGGAGCTCTATAAGCTCAATAAGATTGTTTTTTTTTTTTGTTTGTTTGTTTTTGTTTTTTTGTTTTTTGGGGTTTTTTTTTTAAGAAAAATGATCAGGATAGTGAAAAACCTCGAGATGCTGGTATATAGAGGATTGGTGAAAGGAAATAGGAAGATTTAAGCTGCTGAGGACTCAGGAGTGGGATATTATAGCTTTTTCAGATATTTGAAGGGCTATCTATCATGTGATTCTATCTGCTTTGTTTAGTCCCAGAGGACAGGGCTAGGAGCAATGGATAAAAACAGGAATGTGCTGGCCACTAGAAACTGTGGGAAACAATTGTCACATTTTCTTCATGCACATTTACACCTCAGAAATCTTTGCAAAGGCTACAAACTGGGGTTTAATTTATTATTTTGTTAGCTGTGGACGAGAGAAAGGATTACTAATGCAGATTAAACAAAAATGCACAGGTCATACTTTTTTTTTTTTTTCCTCAGAGTTACAGTGAAAGAGATTTAGGGTCAATATAAGAGAAAATAAAGGATATTGGACTGCCTCCAATGGTAATGAGTTCCTCCCCACTAGAAGTCTTCAAACAAATCCTAGTTGACCACATATGGGGAATGTAGTAGTTGGGGGTGGGGGATGGTGGTCTTGTTCATAATAAATGTTTTTTTTGTTTTGTGTTTTCCTGAGGCAATTGGGGTTAAGTGACTTGCCCAGGGTCACACAGCTAGGAAGTCTTAAGTGTCTGAGATGGGATTTGAACTCAGGTCCTCCTGACTTGAGGGCTGGTGCTCTATCCACTGTGCCATCTGGCTGCCCCTTAACACATAGTATTGATGAGGGTGGCAACATCAGGAACAATTGTGTTAGCAACAATTGCCAGACAACAAGGAGCCACCCGTTGCCCTAGATAAGCATATTTTAACCAATGAATGGATTAACGTGCAGTGTTGGCCATGAAACCTCAGAAATTACTTTCCCCAAAGTGGTGCTTTTGCTGTTCTTTGGGTGAATTTATGATAGTTACCATATATCAATACTCCCAAGTGGGCTTTTCTGTACGTACTCTGGGTAGCCACATGCACGGTTCCTGTTTGCCTTATGTCCCAGTCAGTCATGATTTGGACCAGACCCAGGATGTTAGCATTTTCTGCTCTCTCTAATGCTTCCCTCCATGGGCGTGCTTATTTCCCTTAAGGAGTAGAGCCCTCTGGCTGCATTTCCCCAATCAAATGCCTTTGCTTGACTTGGAGACTGAGCCTGAATCCTTTCAAAAATGACACTGGGACACATGCTGGACATCTCAACAGTATGTTCTTAATAAATGATTACTCATTGGTTGATTACTAAACTTCTTAATGTAAAAGAAAAAGTTGCCTCCCAAAGGGGTCAGCCAACCATTGTTATTCCCTCTGACCACCCTGGCACAAGCCCTCATCACTTGGCACCTGAGCTGCTGCAATAGCTCTTTCCCTACTCCAATCCATTCTCCATTCAGCCAAGAAAGTGATTGCCCTCAAGCATGGCTGTCATAATGCTCCCCTACTTTTCCTCCATCCCTTACCAAGTCCCACCATCCTATTGCCTCTAAAATAAAAATCCTGTTTAGGATTCAAAGCCCCTCATAACCTAGCCCTTTCCTATCTTTCCATTCTTTTTACATCTTACATCCTGCAGTACTCTTTAGCCCAGTGACTCTCACTTCCTAGATACTGCATGAACAAGACACTCTCAGTTCTGGGCATTTTCTCTGACTGTCCCTCATGCTTAGAATGTTCTCCCTCCTCATCTCTGCCTACTGGATTTCTTTATATCCCAACTAAAATTTTATATTCTATAGGAATCATTTCCCAACTCCTCTTAATTCTAATGCCTTCTCACTAATTTCATATTCTATAGAAATAATTTCTCAATCCCTCTTAGTTCCAGAGCCTTCCCATTTTTATTTCTATTTATCCTGTATATAGCTTTATTGTGAATATTTGCTTTTCTCTCCCATTAGATTATAAGCTCCTTGAGGGGAGAGAACTGTCTTTTGCCTCTTTTTGTATCACTAGCACTTAGTACAGTGTTTGATACACAATTTCTTACTGACCAGGTGAATGCAACTCCTTAAACATTCTGTAAATACCTCTTCATTTTTAATTATTCCCATTTTGCAGATGAGAAAACTGAGACAGGCAGAAATTAGATGCAATTAGCTATAACTAGGTGCAACCCATATATCTGGTTAAGGAAGGGTCAGAACTAGCACCCATCTCTTTTCATTGTCATTACAGAAACTTTTTGCTACCTCTTGCTGCTCTTCTTATGCCAGTTTCCTTTATGATTCTACAGGAATTTGTCATTTCTGTTGAATGCTAAATCAACTCAGAAGGAACTGAGAAATCTTGACATGTTTGCATTTTGCTAACTGATTTAACAAAAATTTTTGTAAGACATTTTGAACATCTGGCATTATGAAATTTTCTAACTCATCCCAAATCACTTTGTGAAGCCCTTTTATGAAAGACATAAACTTAATGGTGTGAATACCTGAGAGGGCATAGACCTGGAGCACTGCCCTAACCTTGATGGACTGTGCTAGCACCAACAATTATTTTCAGCTTGGTGCTTTTCCTTTACTGTGAGGTTGGAAGTAGAGCTGTCATCCTACTCAATACCTATCTTCCAGTCTAGAGCTAGAAGGGACCTTAGAAGCAATTAGTCTACTCTCATTCTACAAGGGAAACCCAGCGGGATTACTTGCCATAATCAGAGATACTAAGGGAAATAGGGTTTGTATCTACATCCTTTGGCTCTGATTTATCTTCTTCTTTTTTTAATTAAAACTTTTTATTTGCAAAACATATGTATGGGTAATTCTTCAACACTGACCCTTACAAAGCTTTCTGTTACAAATTTTTCCCCCCAGTCCCCACCTCTCCCCTAAATGGCAGGAAATCCACTACATGTTAATTATATTAAAATACTTGACAAATCGAATATATGTATACATATTTCCACACTTATCATTGTTGTGCAAGAAAAATCGTATCTACAAGAAAGAAAAATCAGAGCAAGGAAATGCAATGCAAGCAAACATCAATTGAGAGCATGAAAATGTTATGTTGTGGTCCACATTTCACATCCCTCTCTCTGGGTGTATATGGCTTTCTTCAGTGAACAACTGGAACTGGTTTGAAACATTTCATTGTTGCAGAGAGCCATGTCCATCAGAATTGATCATCATATATTCTTGTTGTTGCCGTGTATAATGATCTCCTGGTTCTACTTATTTCACTCAGTATCAGTTCATGCAAGTCACTCCAGGCCTCTCTGAAATCATCCTGCTGGTCATTTCTTACAGAACAATAATATTCCATAACATTCATATACCATAATTTATTCAGCCACTCTCCAATTGATGGGCATCCATTCAGTTTCCAGTTTCTAGCCACTACAAAAAGGGCTGCCACAAACATTCTTGCACATGTGGGGCCCTTTCCTTCCTTTAAGATTTCTTTGGGATATAGGCCCAATAGAAACACTGCTGGGTCAAAGGGTATGCACAGTTTGATCACTTTTTGAGCATAGCTCCAAATTGCTCTCCAGAATGGCTGGATCTGTTCACAGTTCCACCAACAATGTATCAGTGTCCCAGTTTTCCCACATCCCCTCTAACATTTGTCATTATCTTTTCCTGTCATTTTAGCCAATCTGACAGGTGTGTAGTGGTACCTCAGAGTTGTCTTAATTTGCATTTCTCTGATCGATAGTGATTTGGAGCACCTTTTCATATGACAAGAAATAGTTTTAATTTCATCATCTGAAAACTGTCTTTTCATATCCTTTGACCATTTATAATTGGAGAATGGCTTGGATTCTTATATATTTGAGTCAATTCTCTATATATTTTAGAAATGAGAACTTTATCAGAACCCTTAAATGTAAAGATGATTTCCCAATTTATTGCTTCCCTCCTAATCTTGACTGCATTGGTTTTGTTTGTACAAAAACTTTTTAACTTAATATAGTCAAAATTATCTATCTGGTTTTCAATTAAAGAGTTCCAGTTCTTCTTTGGACATAAATTTATTCCATCTCCACATGTCTGAGAGGTAAACTATACTATGTTCCTCTAACTGATTTATCTTCTTGATGCAGTTCACCACCTATGGATGCCTAGATATTTCTCCATCATTCCTTAATTCTGAACAAATTTGGCTCCATCCTACCAGCATTCTTTTACCATGTATGAGTCCATTTAGCCTTACATCCTACATTTTCCCTGCTCTGACTCCCACTTGTGCTATCTTCCCCCTTACAACTGTCCTTTTGTCCAGTTGCAAGGAATCTTAATTCTTAGCTTCTGACAAAAAAAAAAAAAAAAATGCTGCTTTTCTAACAGGGTCCCTGTGATTCCTTTCCTTAATCCAAATAGTCCCACATTGATCTTGTGGTTATCTTCTTCACCCTTTGCTTTACCTTTCTCAAAATTTTTGTCTTGGAAATTTGATTCTATCATTGTCAATATGTTCTATGATTTTTTGAAGTTTTGACTGAATAACAAATTTTAAAAACGAATAGAAAGTAATAGTTGCTGTTGACACCAACATAAAAATTCTTATAGTCATAAAATATTCTTATAATGAATCACCAAAAATATTTTATTAACACTTTAAGAAGTAGCTGATCAGGGCACAACATTTTTACTATCAGCAAGACATGCCAGACTCAACTTTTGGCAGATTCATTAGGCTGGCAAATTAGGGAAATGCAGTAGGAATGATTATATATATATATATATATATATATATATATATATATATATATATATATATATACACACACACACACATATTGGGTCTTTTTAAAATTACTGATGCATTTCATTTTGATATAACTGTCACTTCCCCATTAAAATTCTCCCCAAGAACAGTATTTTTTTTTTTGAAAAACAGTTAAGAAAAAGCACTGAGAGTAGTTATTAGAACTGACAGCACATGTAACATTTTTTATCTCAGAGTTCATCATTTCTTAACAGAAAGGAAGGAAATGTAAAGCATCCTCTAATATTATTCATCTGGAATATGTTCTGGGCTGAATTTTCTCCATTTCTACTTTCATACAACACGCCGACAACATCTATTTATTGGTGACTCTGAGAACAAAACAACTGTTGTATTTGTTTGCAGGTGTTATTACAGGAGGATTGTAATAGTTAAGGTATCTGATAGCCATGAGTGAATGAATGCACAAATCCAAAATAGCATAGCTAAAGGGCCATATTCATGTTATTAAACTGAACTGCTAAAAAGAGTTAAACAGGAAAATTCTAACAAATTTATTAATTAGGCTTCTATTTTACACAGTTGTTCTATCTCTTTCCTTCTAAAGAGTTTACATATAGACAATGTAGATAGGTTGAATTTGACTTTGTGTTGGAAAAGTGAGATGGGAGCTATGGGCTGAGGATATGAATTTGGAAGTAATCTGAATAAAAGTGATTAGTAAATTTACTGAGGAGAAGAGTTCATCTGGAGAAAGAATAGCTAGAGAAGGTCTTTGGACAAGGGCACAGTTTTGAGGGACTGACTTAGGGAACAATAGAAAGAAAAGAACAGTCAAAAGAAATAGAACAACCATTATTTCCATTGAATGTAAAATGGTTATTTTTTTTTAGCCAGAGGGACAATTAGGTCTAATCTGTGGTCATCATTCCCTTTAATAAGAGGAAAGCACTGGGCACTGTGCAAAGCACTAAAGATACAAAGAAATGATAAAAAAAAAAAAAGTTCCTTCCCTTAAAGATCATAAGGGGAAATCATATACATAAGTAGGTACACAGAAGGTATAGAAAGAGTAGATGAAGGTAATCTGAAAAAAGACATCAGTTACAGGAACTGAGAAAAACCTCCTGCAAAAGACAATATTTGAGATGATTTGAATAAAGCTGGAAAAATTAAGAAGCTAAGTGTAGGAGCAGAACATTCAAGGTAGGAGGTATGGACACTGCAAGGATGATAAAAACCATGTCATGTTTAAGTAAGTTTTTGGAGAAAAGATGTATTAAGTAAGACTAGAAAGATAGGAAGGGGCCATATCCAGGTTACTGTAGTGCTTTAAACAACAGAAGACTTTATCTTTAATCCTGGAAGTGATAGGGAGCCTGTGAAGATCACTGAACAGATGTGGCCAGAACAACAAATTATAAAAATCACCTTAGCAGCTGAGTGGATTATTATTTGGAATGGAGAGAAACTTGAAGAAGACTGTTAGATGGCAATTATAGCAGTCCAAACAAGAAGCAAAGAGAACCTGACCTAGAATTGTGGCTGAATAAGTGGAGAGTAGCTATGTATATAAGAGATGCTGTCAAGGTAGAAACAAAATTTGACAATGGGCTAGCTGAGGGTGATGAGTCAAGGATAACATCAGGGGAATGGTTTGGGGAGAAAGAGAATGAGTTCTGTTTGGATATGTAGAGATGCCTGAAGAAACACAGTTTGAGATGCTCAAGAGGCAACTGAAATTGTGTAACTTAGTAATAATTAGAGCTTGATATATATATCTGGCAATGAGTTATAGAAATGATAATTGAACCAATAGGAACTGATATCTGGTGTAAAAGTAGAGAATGTAAAAAAGAAAGGGAAAAAAGAAAGGGTTGAGACTTGGGGGAAACTCAAATTTAGAGGGCTTCCTGATTAATATGAATTATCAAACACCATCCTACTCTCCAAATAAACAAATACAAATCCAAGGTTAAGAATATAAACATTTTCTATTGAAGGGATAATTATTAAAGTGTCAACAAAATTCAAGTTCTTATTAAAAAATACAAATGTATTAAGACACTACCAGATTGTGATTTCTGTATGAATTACAAAGAATTTTAAATTAATATTTTAAAATTAAAGCATTCCTTAATGCTTTAAAGAGAAACACCTTCCATCAATAGAATATAAATTTAAAGGATATCAAAGTTTTTCAAAAATCAATTCATTCGTTTTTTACAGTCTGTGTACCTGAGAGAAAAGCTTTAAAAAAAAAAAAAAAACCCTACTATATTATAAACCCCAGTTGCCAGATGCAAAGAGAGATTAAATGCCTTATCTGAAGTCAACCAGATGGTAGAGCAGGGTACACATACAGATTAGATGTCTGCTGATAAACCTCCATCTCTCCACTTCTTCAATCTTCTAGCAAGTATGTTTGATGGGGCTTTGTCCCCAGAAGACTTTCTTCTTAACCAAAGAAATGGTCAACTAATTTTTTAAAAATGATTTAAGCATATCTTGCCTATATGAAGTATTTAGAGAGTCAGAGCTTTTTGAAAATCACACACCAGTTTCCCTGATCATAATAGCTTTGCTGAATGCTTATGTTATTTAACATTCTACATGCTGCTTCCAGTTCTCCTTCACAAAATACATGGTAATAGCGATGAAATACAGGGATTGGATCAGGTGACCCCACAGGATCAGGTTTAAGTTTCTGTGGCTCAGCATGTTTCTCCCTCATAGGGCCCCTTTTGAGGTGCCAAGGAACGAGTACATCTTGAGAATGAAAAGAGGTCCTATTAGTGTGAACTGGCAGCTTGGAATTAATTACTCCATTTGCATTACAACTTTCATCCTTCAAGTCATTAATGGCAGAGATAGAACATACAGAATCATGACTGCTGGTGCCAGGATTCTGCTCTCCAAGTGGCCCTGAAGCCAACACACCACTGCTGAAATGCTCTTTCTTCTCATCACTATCCCTGCTCTCCTTAAGGTACTTAGACTTCTGCTTATTGTATTCTTGTTCCATTGCCCAGACATAAATGAGAGCCCTTCCTCCAGGCCTCAGGAGTCTAGTCAATTCTTGGAGGGTTGCCAGTCTTCGCTCCTAATAAAAAAAATTGCCATTTATCAATCCAAAGAAGATAAAGGAAGAAAATGGTAAATGTATGCATATATGTATATGTATATATACATGTATTTTTATATATACATATAAAATGGATAATATTGTTTTTAAATTAAAGTAAACAATTCCACTAAGACATGCTAAGTAAACTGAAGAAAAACAGAAAACCTCCCATTCTGTAATGAATTCTCAGATTAAGAAAAGCTATAACTGAGGATATAAGAAAAAGATAGAAATTTTTATCTTAACTCTTCCATCATTTGCAGAACTTAGATACCCTTTCGTTCCCTGAATGTGGATATGTGTAACTTTTCACATTTAAATAATCAAAGCATCTACTTAAGCAATGATTAGTGTGTCACAGAAGACTATTTCATTTCCCTCCCAGCTGTGCTCCTGGCCTGCATGGTCTCCAGAAACTCATCAATCAGAAGAGAACATCACACCTCCTCAGGACCCTGTGGCCCTCCCTCCCTCTGAGAGCTCCCCTCAGGTCCTCCATGGAAGGAATGTGCCAGTGGCAGCTGTTTCATCATTTGCCACGGCTTCATCAGGTCTCCAAGCCAAGTCTCCCCTTCCACCAGGCTCCTCCATCTTTCAGCTTCTTTTTCACATTGTCTTTTCCATTATATTGTGAGTTCCCCTGAGAACAGGGACTGCCCTTTCTCTTTCTTTGTATCCCTAGGGCTTAGCACAGTGTCTAGCATGCAGTTAGCACTTACTAAATGTTACAGTCAATTGACTGCAACTGGAAATCAGTGAGAACCAAGTTTTGATGAGCTATATATTTAATTAAGAAGAAAAAAAGAAAATTTTTATTAGGCATCTTGGACCTTGGCTTTGTGATTGTCCAGTTGTTTCATTCACATCCAACTCTTCATAACTCCATTTTGGAGTTTTCTTGGCAAAGATACTGGGATGGTTTGCCATTTCCTCCTCCTCCTCATTTTTTACAATGAAAAACTGAGATAAATAGGGATAAGTGACCTATCCAGAATCACACAGCCAGTCTGAGGCCAGATTTGAATTCATGAAAACGAGTCTTCCTGATTCCAAGCCCAATGCTCTATCCACTGCACTTCCTAGCTGCCTTACCTTGGTATCCATTTCTCTTAATTGTTAAAGCAACTTACAGTAACTGTACTACAGATCTATTTGATAGGAACAAAATGACTGACAGAAACCAAGGTAATGATTATACATTATGGGCATGTGTATGCAAGAAAAGGAGCTTAAGTTTAATTAATAATAAGTGTTTGTACAAAAAGAAAAACCATAAGGGTTTTTTCTAACAGGGTGTAATACATATGTGTATATACAATATATGTATCTACAAAGTAGGTCTTTCCATATAAATATATATTTTCTGATTGCTTCACATGAAGCCTATTTTCATTCTACATTTCTTTTGGATATTAGGGAGACCAGCTGATAATGATCAAAGAAAGGGAAATAATAAAAAGCTGCAAGGTAATGAATAGGAGAAAAAACAATAACCCTTAAATAAAACAACCCTTCCCCCAAAAAATCCACCTATAAATTCTCAATTATCATGCTTGTAACATTAGGTGGAAAATGAAAAATACTCACTGCTGTTGCAAAATGGTGAATAACAGCAATGGAAATGCAAGCATCACATGTCTCACTGCGAATGGGCACAGCTAGGGCATCACAAACAAAAGCCTCAAACTGCCTTTCCCCACATATCTCGACGAGGTTTTGACTGCGATCACAACCAATCTATAACAGAAAATATTAGATCATAAGCATATTGTTTGAACTTCATGAGAGATTAAAACTTGAAACTAATAAGTTACTTGGTCACTACTGGTAGCTGCTCACAATGATGATCAGGGACTATAATATGAATGATTTTTCATGAACACCATGGCAACCAGACTATGATAATTATTTCCATGTATGGATTCTATGTACATGTTAAAAGAAGGACCACATTCAATTGCCCAGGATAGCTTTCATTACTTTGAAAGACACCATAGGTGTCCAATGCCCAAATTAATGAAACAAAACAAATGGATGAGAGGATAAATGTGAAAACAGTTGGAATATATATCAATCTATACAACCACAGTTTGAAATCCAAGGCTTCTTGTAAAATACCATATGGTTGTTTTTCCCAATTAAATACAAAGCCAAAAATTTCCATCACTCTGATAGTCAAATATATGATGACAACTATTAACTGGCCATAAATTGAAAGAGAATAAAATAATCCCATTTTTTTTTTTTTTGTCGGTTTGGTCTAGAACTATGGTCATGATGGAGAGAGAAGTATATCACAGAAGGATGTATAAACTCCACCAAATGAGGTGATCAAAAGCTTTTGAAATAAAAATTTTTAGAATGGCTCAATCAGACTTTAGTTAGTAGCAAGCTAACAAAATGGGCTAACTAGGTAGTGCATTGGACAAAGCGTTGAGCCAGTAATCAAAAATGCCTGAGTTGAAATCTGACCTCATAAACTTACTATCTGTGTGACTGAACAAGTCACATAATCTGTCTCAGTTTCCAAATGAGGATTATAATAGCCCTGACCTCCCTGAGTTATTGCAAGGATCAAATGAGATAATATTTGTAAAGCACTTAGCCTAGAGCCTGGCACATAGCAGGTGCTATATAAATGCTGTTATGGTGATGATGATTGTTATTAGTGGGTATGTATATTTGCGACTGTATAAAGGAGGGAAGTGGAAGAAAATAAAAATGGCAGTCTGCATTATCAAGTACCTTCAAGGCCTGATGTGGCCTCAAATGCCTAACTGCATGTGTCTCTTTTTGCTGAATTTTTTTGTGTGCCTTTTCTTAGCTTTCTGAGTATCAAAGATGGCCTATGGAGGGTTTAACAGGGAGAGGTAGGTGCTTAGGGAATATTAAATAATAAATTAGCAATTAATTACCCTAGGCATTGCCTCAATTTAAATTTTGAAAGGGAGGAAGAAAATTGTAAACAGATTTAGTTAGACAGAAGTGGTCACTTCAAGTTTTTATTTACCCTGACAATTTGTTGTCACAATGAGCAATGATCAGCAGTTTCTTCAGCCCTTATGAAAATCCAGGGATATTAATCATTCTGTCAAGAGCATTTCTTTCTTATTTGATATGAGATCACTCATTCTTGGTCCGTTATTAAATAAGTGTCATATTCTATATCAGAATTGAATGCACAGAGAGATCATTTGGCATAGTGAAAAGTAATATGAATGAATGAACAATTATGGCATAATACTCCTAAGCAATTATACTGTTCAAAATAATGTATACTCTACTTTGGTTCTTGTTCCTCATTATGATTACTAATACTTGGTAGAATTATTTTTCAAAAGTACTAATAGTGGCTTATTTAAGTTGAACAACAACAACAACAATTAAAAAAAAAAAAAAGAGCTCATTTTTAGGAACAGAATTTAGGCTGTAAAGGATCTTAGGGACTCTCTACCCGAATGTCTTTCATTTACATTTGAGGAAAAGTGGGCACAGAGAAGGTAAGTAATTTGCCCATGGTCATACACCTAATAATCATCAAAGCATAGATTTAAGTCCAGATTTGCTGGATCCAATGATAGCATTCTTTCCTTTACACAGAACTCCCTCAAGAAACTTAACCTCCCAATAAGACAATCTCATTTCCTAGAGATAACAGTTCCACTACCCACATCAAAAACATGAGAGCCATGAGCAAGTAAGTCATACTTTGGGAAACATACAACAAATGATTAAGGAGTATAAGAACAGCAGTGAAATAAAACTTTCCCCAAATGAGTGTGGTCCTTAACTCTCCTGATCTACTCTTTCTTTTCTCCAACAGAAGAGAGTTCAGACAATGTTTTGAAATAATATCCCAGGTCTAGTATTCACTCCTCCAAGAGAAAGGCCCAGACCCATTTAATGTGCCCAATGAGTTCATTTTTTTCCTTCACAATCATGCATTCAACTATCTGCAAGTTCTTTATCCTATTATCAAACAACTAATACCCTGCATTTCTCTTCTCAAATCTGTCTTCACGTCTCTCTAAAGCAGGGGCTCTTAACTATTTTATGTCATAGACTCTTGGGCAATCTGATGAAGGCTGACTCCTCATTAGGTTTTAAAAGCATAAAATATATTGGATTACAAAGAATTACAACTATATGGAAGTGCAGTTATAGAAATATTAAAAAAGAAAACAAATGAACAGCCTCTGGGTTAAGAAGCCTTGGTCTAAAGGCTTTTTATTGAGAAGGAGACAGAGTACCCAGAAAAGCCCTTGTGAGGATATTGCATAATGATCAATAACAATGAGCAGAGACGACCAGTTTATTCATGGGTATCTATACGGGTTTCTTGGGAGAATAAAATGATAGTTGTTTTGAAGCAGCATATATTCCAAAGATAGCATAAATATCACATTCCTCAATTTAAATTCTACTTTGATTTCTCCTCTTAAAAATATACACAAATCTCTAAAATATACTCTATATTTCTTATAATGTTAAAAAAATTACCTTGCCATAAATATCAATGGATTGACCCAATGAAAAAACCAAACATATTCTGCTCAAAATATTTACTTCATTTCAATAAACATTTCAGAGATTTACAGAAACTTAAGAGCTGCAAGAAAACTCAAAGGCACTTTGGTCTAATCTATTCCTTTTGCTGTTGATGCAAATCAATTGGGATAAGCTACTTACCCAGAGTCACAAAGCTAGTTAAGTGTCAAGTGTCTGAGGCTGAATTTGAATTCAGTCTTGTGATTGCAGAGACAGTGCTCTAGCCAGTGTGCCACCCAGGTTCCCCTGATCTAACCTAATCTTGAATAAGATCTGTAACATCTTTACAAATGATTGTACAGCCTCTGCCTGAGGAATCTACTGCCTCCTGAGTGACAATTCTCTTTTTTCTTTTTTTTTTTTTTTTGACAATTCTCTTTTTTCAACGGCTTTAATTAATAGGAAGTTTTTCTTTACACTGTAACACCGAGCAGAAAGCTTCTTAGCACATACTAAATGCTTAAGAACTAATTCCTGATTAAGAGACTGGCCATGAAGGCAGGAAGACCTGGATTCAAGTCCTGCATTCTGAGCTATACAGTTGTGTGACCCCCAGGTAAGCTAAATAACCCAGAGTTGTCAAAACAGAAAATCTAAGTGTGGGTCCAATCAAATAACTGGGATATTGTAACAAAAACAAATTAAAATATAATACATCATAAATAATGCTACTTTGCATTTTACTAGGTTATTATGCACTAGAGAGATCCTCTATTTGAATTTGATACCACTAACATAATCTCTCTGGGCTCCAATCAGCTCTCTAAAAGTTCCAAAGGTGTCAATTTGTAAAGGGAATTTCCTCACCTGGAAGTTCCTGAAGTCAATGAAATCACAGGCCCAGTTTTTTTTAGAGAATAAAAAGAAGATAATTTGAAAGAAGAAAGAATTATCAGCAGTAAAAATCAGGAAAAGATTTTCTAGTTAAAATCATATTAAATCCTAACCAGAACTTTGTTTCTTTTTCAGTACTGCTTTAGAATAACACTGGATTATGAGAAAGAGTAGGATGCTGGTGGAAAGGAAGAAGGGGATAGAAAATTATTGTATTGTAGTTCTACTTGTTCTTCTCATTTTCTCTCTTATAGTAATACATAAAAATTTTTTTAAACAACAAAGTATACTAATTAATACATTATCATCATCATCATTATTACTACAGTATACTAAGGATGGCATTAGATCTGGAATAAGATTTAGTTCTTCCCCAATGGAATTCTAACCTGTAATTATTAAATTCTATTTGACCTGAGGTCTCTCTCACACACACACACACACACACACACACACACACACAC
>JAJPUD010002619.1:4261-28486 GCA_023553655.1 Myrmecobius fasciatus
GGCCCCGCCCCCGCCGCTTCCTCCCGCCTCCGCCGTACGGAGACATGGCGGCGCTCACGCCCGCGCCAACATGGCCGCCGCCACGCTCGCGCCTCCGTTTCGGCCCCTGCATGCTGCTCAGGGACTCGGACGCCTCAGATCACTTCTAAGAGGGAAAAGACGGCCGGCTAAGGCCCTGTTATCTCTATCGCCGCCGGCTGGGACTAGGTCGGTCCCTACGGGCTCCCCTTTCCTCCATCGTGCCGTACATCAAGATGGCTACCGCCTCTACGGAAATCGCCACAGGGCGTGAAGGCTGCGCCGGACCTCCGCCCTCGCCCCACCCTGCCCCGCCCCGCCCCGCCCCGCCCCGAACAATTAACCCTTTCGGCTGGAAGGCTCCGGGCTGCTGCTTCAGAGCCAGCCATCCCCGATGAAGCACCTTGCAAATATAGGACTCTGCGGATGCAGAGATCTAAGTGACAGGCCATCTAATGCAACGCGGCCCTTGGAAATCTGAGGCCCTTCGAGACTCCCCGACATTTGTGCACGCATAAAATGATATACAATGTATACAAAGCCAACATAAAGTACTTTTCTTTTAATGAATTGCCGGCACGAGGTCTCGTTGCATCCCAGACAAAAAAGCCCGTGCATATGAAGCAGAGAGCCAGCTGCTCTTTGGGCGGGGTGGGGGGGCGCTTTATTGATTGTCAGGGTTCCATTTCTTGTTGACACTCTACTTGGCTACAATAGCAGGGAATGAGAGAAAACCCTCCCCTCTCCCCTCCTCCACAATACATTAAGTAGACCCCTGAGATAAACTTAAGAGAAAGCATGGATGAGGGCTGAACCGGGGCAGATGGCCGGTCACCTGCATCACCAAAGGGAACGTTCCCAGCTAAGATCCCAGATCCCTCTGAGGACTTAATTGTGTGTGTTGTGGTTCTGTGCAAGAATGATTTTCCTTCTTGTCTCTGGCTTTGTAGTTCCCAAGCCGGGTGCCTGGGGTGCCAAGGAGGCACTTATTGAATGCCCACAAATGAAATTGTTTTCTCATCCTGCCCAGTATGCACTGGAAGGGAAAGAGCAGTGATTTAAAGTCAAAAATCATCATCTAAAGCTATAAGGTACCCTAGTGGCCTGTCATAGCATCCCAACATCACAAAGAGAAGAAATCTCAGCTGTCATCTTGTCCAACCTATCCATTGTTAAACATTTATTAAGCACCTACTATAAGCCAGGCTCCCAGCTAAGTGCTGAAGTTCCATAAAGAGGCAAGGTCCTAAAGGAGCTTACAATGTATTGGGGGAGAGAGAGAGACAACATACAAACAAATTTATACAAAGCATACTATCACATATTTGATAAATGCTCTTTTGGTCTCTGGTTGAAGACCAGCTTTACATTTTGCACAAGAGGAAACTTGAGATCCAGGAAATTAAGTGACCTGCCAAATTCAGCATCTTTGTTGTTGTTGTTGCTGAGGCAATTGGGGTTAAGTGACTTGCCCAGGTCACACAGGAAGTGGTAAGTGTCTGAGGTCAAATTTGAACTCAGGTCCTCCTGAGTTCAAATCCACTGTGCCACCTAGCTGCCCCTCAAATTCAGCATTCTTTCAATGAACCATGCATGTTACAAAGGGCAACCTACACAAAGCTCAAGTTCAGTAGAATAAATTATCTATGAAGGATCTACCACTGACCCAGGCTGTGAGATATACTCAGGCTACAAACACCTACAGGAAATGTCCCTCCTCTCTGTGAGATTACATCCTTCTGAGCATGGAAACTATAATACAAATAAATAAAAAGTGTGTACAAGAGAATACAAACTAATTTCAAGAGGGATTAAGACTTCACCATTTGGGGGAGGGAATAGATACCATCTTCTGAGCACTTAACCTCCCCGTTTCCTTACCTTCAAATGAAGACAATGGAATTTGTTAGTCCCTCTAACTTTTATGAACTTGTGGGCTCACTCCATTTTTCTGGTTAGGAAATCAAGGCACTGTCAACCAATAAACATTTATGAAGCATTTACCAAGTGCTAGCTGTTAGGGACAGAGAAAACAAGCAAAAACGATTCCTACCCAGAGGGAGGTCACATTTTTATAGGGAGACAAGGTGTACATAATGAGATGAGGGAATGGACCTAAATTACATTTACATGTTTGTTTGTTTGGTTGGTTGGTATCCTTCGTTCTTGAAGAGGATCAAAATGACTTCACTATGTTAGAGTCAAATGACAATATGTCTGACTGGGTGATCAGAGCAATATGAGTGGTGCAACATGTCCAGCACAAATAGTCCATGTGAACGGTTGGGGTGAATTGTCTGTTTTGAGCACCTCACATGTTTCTTCTGAGCTGCTTCAATTCTACTCTGCTCACAGAGCACAGCACCTTCTCTGCCGAGGGCACATCATGCTGGGCAGTCCTGTGTCAGTGTCTTGTCATGGGCCATGTCACACAATCAATCCCAAAGTTCTTAAGAGAGACCTTGAGAGTGTTCTTTTCTGACCACTATATGAGCACTGGTCCTGTGCATTCTCCATCACAGTCTTTTTGCAAGTCAGGGATTCAAGGCAATTTCAATAGACTTGGGATGGAAAATGCCATCCACATCCAGAGAGAGAACTATGGAAGCCCAATGTCAATTAAAGCATAGTATTTTCACTTTGGGGGGCATGTTTGGGTTTTTTTCTTTCATGTGTTTTTTTCCCCTTTTGATCTGATTTGTCTTGCACAGCATGACAAAGATGGAAATATGTTTAGAAGAACTGCACTTTTTAAACCTGTATCAGATTGTGTGCCGTTTTGAAGAGCGGAGAGGAAACGTAAGTTTTTCCAAAGGTGAATGTTAAAAATATCTGTACATGTAACTGGAAAAATAAAATACTATTGAAAGTAGGGTCTTTGGGCAAGTTTACATTTGACATTCAAAGATGGCCAGCCCATCAGAGTTGCATGCTTTGCAGTAGAATTTGCTTGGCAGTTTAGTTTGAGAAAGGACCTCAGTATCTGGTATCTTGAGAGTGATCTTGAGAAACTTCCTAAGACAATTCAGTTTCCTGGCATGGGCTGGTTTACTGTCCAGGTTTCACAGGCATACAACAATGGAGACTCTTCAGACCTTCCGTTTGGTAGTCAATCTCATATCTCCACTCTCCCACACTTTCCTTCTGAGCCTCCCAAATACCGAGCTAGCTCTGGCAATGAGTGACTCAACCACATCATCAATGTATACCTTCCTGGCAAGCATACTTGCAAGCTAAGTGAACTTATCCACAGCTTCAAAACTTCTCCATTTGCTGTAACTGATGGTTCCACATATGGATGGTGTGGTGCTGGCTGATGGAGGACCTAGGTTTTCTTGGTGTTAATTATTAGGCCCAAATTAGCATTAACAGCAGAGTTTCGATCCATATTTAGTCGTCTCAGCTTCAAGGTGCAAAATCATCTACAAATAAAAAACACAACCCAACCTATACACCAGCACTTCAGGTTTGGCTTGGTAGCCTCCTCAAGTTGAAGAATTTTCCATCAGGGCAGGAGCTGACTTTGACTCCATGTTTGTCTAGCTCTTAGTGGTTGACTGACTGACTTACTGGGAAGCAGGATTGATGCAGCCAGAATGTGTCTTCAGCATCCCCTGAGTCTTTGGGCTCAGAAGCCAGTCTCTAGCCAAAGGTAAGCCATGTCTTTCTCGTTGTGTGTCTGTGTAGATATATATGTCACATATGAACAGATATCCATTTGGATACCATGGAAGCTTAGAGAGGAAGCCATCAGCCCTCTGGAGCAGGGGCCCCTAATTTGAAGGGAGCCGGGGTGGTGGTTCCAGGCTGTGGGGTCCAGCCAGGGCAGAGGCATAAAGGCAGGAGATGGGTAGTACTGTGAGAGGAACAGAAAGTGGTTCAGTCTACCGTAGCTTAGAATTGACCCAACATCAATTAAGTGCCTACTATGTGCAAGAAATTGTGCTAAATAATGGAAATACAAAGACTGAAACCAAGAGCAGGCTGTACCCTGGAGGAGCCCCACTTTCCAACGCAACAACCACTACATTACTAACTCCTAGAAGGCAGCAGCAGGTTTTGCCTTTGCTTGTCTCCCAGCGCTTAGCACAAGGGGAAAAAGTAGACACTTTAAAATAAACGTGCATTTATTAAGCACCAGGTAAGAGCTAGCTGGGGGAGAAAGAGATAAAAGGCAGATCAGGTCCTGTCCTTACCGAGAGTACGTTATCCCGGGGAGATCACAGTCCGGGATGTGCCTTTGTCAGAGAGCCCAGAGAGTCAACTGAGGGGGCCACGTTGGCCAATCTCGACCAAAGTCCCCTCCTTCTCCCCCCACCTGCTGCGATCTCTCTACGAAAAGACCACGCCCTTCGCCCCGCACGCTCCACCCTCAAGCCGTAGTTCCGTACAGCAAGATGGCGTCTCCCATCAGTCCTTCCACTGGTTTCTCGCTCCTCACTTCCTAGCCTGGCCCCCTTTCCGACCCCACCCCTTCCCCACGCTTTCTGCTGACGCGCCCCCTTCACGAGGCCTCGTTCTGATTGGTCCCATTTCCGCGTGATGTCACGCTGCGTCGCGTCGCGTCGCGGTGCTTGTGGTAGCGACGCCGCCGGTTAGTCGGTGGGCGAGGAGGGAAGATGGATGCAGGTTAGGAGGCTTCGTCCCTCAGCTCGGGACTCGGGTCTGGCGGGGGAAAGGTTGGGGGTCGAGAACGGGCGCGCCGGGAGCGGGGGAGGCCCCCAGGAGCCAGCGTCTCGGCCCGGACCTCCGGGTCGCGTCTCGGACGGGCGTGCAGGGGAGACGCAGCGGCCGGGCGGGTCGGCCTTGAAGGCCGGGAAAGGGCCCCGCCCCGCCCCCAGCTCCGCGGCGTCCCCGAGGTCAGGCGGCCGGCTGGACCGGGCCAAGCAGAGTCTCCTCGCCGCCCCGAGGGGTCCCCAAGGTTACTCTGTGGCCCATTGGGCTGGGGCCCACGCGAGGCGGTCCACGAAGCCTGGAGGATGGGCACCCGGGCCGAGGGGGAGGCGTCTCCTCCCCTTTACAGCGGCCGCCGGGACTCGGGTAAATATGAACTTGCCGGTTTTCCGAGCCCATCCGCGCGTGGAGGGGTGTGTGGCCCGCGGGTCCTCGCCGAGCTGCGAACTGTCTCTCGTGGCTTCTAGGCTGGAGCAGGAGGGGACGGAGAGCGGGCGCGTTCTCGGAGCCGGGGCCGGGATCCTTTAGTCCTACAAGAGGGCCGGGTGCGTGGCAGGACCCCGAGTGGGGAGAGTGCCCTCCACTCCGGCTCGATCACCCCGAGGGGTCTGGGTGCGAGTCCTGCCGCAAATCCGGGACCCTGCGCCTGGCACCGCTTCTTGGTGCGCGGCCAGAGGCAAAGCGTCCGGTCATGGCCTCTAGTGTCTGTCCAGTCAGGCGTCCCTCTCGTGGGACGTGTGGGCGGCCGTGACTTCCATCCCCGGGGTCAGACAGAGCCCAGCTCTGCCAGGCCAAGGGCACCCAGCCCTGCCCGCCTCGTGAGCCGAAGGAGGAAGCACTCCAGGCCCCCCCCCCCCCCCCCCCCGGGGGCCGGGGGGGGGACCCCCCCCCCCCCCCCCCCCCCCCATGGCTTTGTCCAGGAAGCCTGAGAAGGAGCTCCAGAAGCAGCTGGACAGGGTCACAGCAACTCATCCCCCACAGGCCCCCTGCCTGCAGCTCCTCCCTAGCCCGCCTGGTGTTAGTGTTACCCTCGATTTTGTGTTTTGGCCTCCTTGCTATTAATGACCTTATCTGCAAAATAGATTTCTTCTGGCTGTGGTTGACCCTGTCATTTTATTTTGTCTGTTTCTCCCAGCATTTTTAGCTTAAATAAATTTAAAATTAGGCCATTTTAACTTGGAAATAGTACTTGGAAGGTTTTTTGGTGGTAGGGAGCCTATTATTTAAAGGAATAAACGTGAAGAACATTGGAAAAAGAATTTCTGGAATTTTATTTTCATTTGAATTCAAAATGAATACAATAAGCAAATCTAGTTTTAAATTTAGGAGTCTTGATTGATTTTTTTTTAATATCACTTCCTAAGGAAGCTTTTCTTCCCCTAAAAATGAATATTTTCCTGTAACAAACCAAACCAACATAATCCATTACCTCTGTCAGTTGCAGTGTAGTCCTTTGGAGTCAAAATTGGTCATTGTGTTGACCAGAGTTTTTCAGTGTGACCAGTAGTGACATGGCCACATAAAGAGAATACACCACTTAGTGATTCTCTATTGGAGTTTAAAATTGTTAAAATTTGGGTGAAGAACATCAGAACAGTTGTATCTTCCGAGAAGAGAATATTTTTTACTTTGAGCATTGTTTAAACTTCTGTAATAGGATTTTTTTATTTTTAAAGGTGGTCACTAAATTGGGCTGCGCTAAGAACATTGAGAAGGTGGTGTGGCGTGTGCTGAAGTCAGATCTGTGTTTAAGTCCTGACTGGTGCTCTGTGACTATGGGCAAGTATCTCATGTTAGAGAGCAGTTGTTCAGTCCGATTGGATCTAGAGTTTGCCCCATGTGGGGAAATTGTGGGTTCAGACCCTCCAGTTTTTCTCTCCCCAAAAGAACTTTCATAGAAGAAGTGGGATAAAGAAAGAAAATAGGTGGCAAAAGATTTTCTTGGGAGAGAGAGGCCTGGGCCTGATGAGACCTTGATCTGCTTCCTTAGTACAGAGCTGGGCTCAGTTCTACTGAGGACAGACAGAAAATGTAGTTCCTGTATGTTTGACATCTTGGAAACAAAGTTTTATTATAGATCATATGGGCTTAGAAAAGGTTTGTTAATTTTTTGTTTATTTTTTTATTGTATTATTTATTTATTTTCCCCAAGGTTAATGTACTAGAACTTAAAGCAAATGTGCTGAACCCTGTAGATCAAGCAGCATTTTAATCAACTACCTGTTAAAATCCCAAGGGAATGTTACGTATGTGGGGCTCCTTTTCAGGCCATGAATTTAAGCAGGATGGGATTTTAGCTTTTCTTGCTAAAATTATGTAATTGTTTAGGAAGTACTAATATAACCTTCTTCAGGCTGCCCTAGCTCAAGTCCTGCATTCCATTAGCATTTTGTACATGATTGCAGAGTTCAGTGCTGCATAGTTATTTTTACATGTGCTATTTGTACATTTCAGGTCAGGGTCTCTTTTGATCTCTTTGTGTTAGTTCCATTCAAAAAGCATGTGAACCCACAACAGTCCTGGAAATATCATAGATAAATAATATATAATAAATAATAACAATAGAAAATAATAACAAATAAATAAATATTTAATGACTTAGTGAAAGGCTTCTTTACTATTGCCTGGACTCCTAAATTTCATTTTTTGCATTTTGTACCTAACATTAATCTGATCTGTTGATAGGGACATATACATAAATGAAATAAAAAGGATAAAATCAAACTATGGATTAGAGAGATGTCATTCAGAAAGCTGTACAGTTTCTCAGTTGCATGTTAAACTATTTGTCTTTATGCTTGAAATGTGCTCAAGTAATTTCCCAAGCTATTTTGGGGTTCATTAAAGGAAATCCATTTCGTACCAAATATTTAACCATGTTAAAAACAGTAAACTTAAAACAGTTTTGTAAATTTCAATTGCATTGTGTAATCTTTTAGAAGTTTTTGTAGACACTTTTTTTTAGTACATTTTGAAGCAGAAATATAGATATAATTTATAAATATCGTCAGTGTACCTTTTTGTGTGATTTTAAGATTGGGATTAAAGAAAAATCAGAGTTAAATTAGTCCCAATGCTTTATTATTTTCCCACAAAATCAAACAGTTTTAGAGATTAAAAAAACCTGACTGTTCATCAAACATGGGCCAGACCTAGAAGTGAGATGATGTTCAAGGTCACATAGGCAATTCCTTGAAGAGCTGGATGAGAAACTAGAACTTTTAAACCAGTGTCTTGTCTGTAATGTGTTTTCATTTTAAGAAAGGTTGGTAAACGGGATTCTGCAAATCGGCCATTGAAACCCAGAAAACGTTTAGACTTAATTAATAAACAGATGATTTGTGAGAAATTAGAAATGGTACTCCCCGGGAACCTGTATTGGTTGACCTAGTCCAAACTAATCTTATTTCCATCTGTGATAAAAAATTTTTTTAAGTTTGTAATGTTATAAACTCAGTTAAAGGGTCATCACATACTGTCACTAGAATATAGTTGAAAAAATGAAACTTACTAGAATTTCTCATGTTTTCATTTTTTTGGCAGGACCTTGCCCCTCATATATCCTACTGTGTTTTACTATCATTTATTCTATATCTGTCATCCCTCAAACTATAAAATAATTGTATAAGAACTCAGACTGCTATTTTAAAATATTCATTTAAAATTAAATACAAAAATAATAGAAAAAGGCAGAAAAGGATAATCAAAACAAAACATTGTCAGAACATCAGGGAGGATTCAAAATATGTAACAATAAATTTCCATTTCAAGGAAGCACAGATAATAATAGAAGAGATTATATTCATAACTGTCCATCTTTTCTTTGCTTCTTTATAGATTATTTGTTCTCATATATATATACACACACACACACATATATACACACACACCCCTCCCCCAATCATTTAAGCATGGGTATATTTATATATGCATGTATTTTATGCCCACCCACATATATCTATACATATATGTACATATACACATGTACACATATATAGACATGCATCTAAAACATTAATGATTACTAGCACTACTTTTTTTTTTCTTTCTTTTTTTTTTTTTTTTTTGCTAAGGCAATTGAGGTTAAGTGATTTGCCCAGGGTCACACAGCTAGGGAATGTCAAGTGTCTGAGACCAGAATTGAATTCAGGTCCTTCTGACTTCAGAGCTGGTGCTCTATCCACTTCCCCACCTAGCTGCCCCTCCTCCCTAATCTTTTGCCCTCACCCTTTTTCTCCCTCTTTATCCCACTGCCATAAATTTACACACCCTTCTATCTATACCCAACCTTATCCTATTTCCCTTCGCACTTTTTTGTTTTTGTTTTGGTGGAGTTGAAAGGGGTATTGACTATGCAATTGGATTAAGTAATGCAATAATTAATTACCCAGGGTCACTGTCATACAGCTAGTGTGTGTTAAGTGAACTCAGGTCCTACTGACTCTATCCACAGCTTCATCAAGATGCCCTTTCTTCCCCTTTATAGATTTTGGAGGGTGCTAGACTTGATGGAGTGTATGTGTGTTGCTGCTATTCCTTTTCTTCCCTCCTTCAGCCATATGTCAATACACAAATTATGAATACCATTTTATATAAAGGTCATGAGATTATAGTAGAAAACTGAATCATGAAAGAGATTTCTCTTTGTAAATAAATGAATACCTCTTGGGGGAATGCAAATGATTAACTATTTTTAAGAGGTCAGAGAATAAAGATAAGCTGGCAAAGTTAATATTTTTTTTCTTTAAATAGCTGTTTTAAGTCAACTGTATTTAATTTCTATTCCTATATGAACTAATACTCTGTAAAGTACTGTTCTGGAGTTAAAAATGAAGTAAAAATGGCAACCTGGTAGAAATAATTTGTTCATACAAGTACCACTGTTAATATTATTAGATATTTTGCTTAAGCTGTAAGGAAGCTTCAAGCTTAGGAAGGCCACTCCTCCAATATTATAGATGAGAAGAGGATGGGACTGGGCAGCTGGCTAGGGATTCAACTAAGCACTAAAGTCAGGACTTAGGACTCCTTGCTCCAGTATTCTTCCTGCTGTACTTCAGTGTCCATTCCATACACCAGAAGGCATTGTTTGAGACCCCATGTATAGTGTCAGACCCCCAAACTTTCCTGTATCACTGAGATAAGTTAAACAGGAATTTTTCCAAGATATTCCTAGTAAACCATTTTAAACTTGAAATCAGACTCGATTTTTCCTGAATCCAAAACCTTGTATAGTTGTGCATATTAAGGAAGGCTTTAATCTCTTGATTATGTTCATATTGTTTTTTTTACCTTTTGAAATTTAATTTTAACCTCAGAATCATAGAGCTAGTTGAAATCACACATAAATAGGAAAAAAATCTCATGTATAAGAAAAATAAAAAATAAGTGGAAAATTAGATGAAAAAGATGTAACAATTTCACAAATGAAAACTTGCACTATGATAACATAATAAAGGTAGTATTTTAAAGTGCAGCATATATCTATTCCTAGTGCATAATAGAAAAGCCACAAATATCAGCATTAGAAGAGACCCTACAATCCATAGGTGAAAGGTTATCCCCACTGTAACATGTCTAATAGGTGATCATTCCACCTTAGGACAAGAATTGTTTGTCACTTAGTCTTTTTAAAAGTATGTCTATTAATGTGAGCAAGATTATCGAGTCCCATTTTCTCTTATTTTCACATATTTGTTCTCTAAGATTGTTACTTGAATTTTCCTTGTTCATTTAAATCTAAGTTCAATGTTGTCACTTTTCTTGAAAAGAGAAAGTTTCCTCTACAGCTACAAGTTTTTTCTTTTTATACCTTGTCTTATTTCAAGTTGTTGTAATTAATTTCCCAGATACTCAACATGATTTTACACTAGTACATAACATATCTTGGGGATCTGGGCTATGGTTTCAAAAAGCTTATTATTAGCTTTAAGTTATAGAAATTTTAAGAATTTTCTATTTGAGTTTTATTTTCTATTAGAACTCAGAGAAAGGGTTTAGTGTTGCTGTGAGGATAGAATACAGATTGGACACAAATGCAAGCAGAAGTTGGTCTTTGGAAATGTCTAGATTACTAGGGTTGTATTGGAAGGAAGTGTGAAGAGAGTATTTGACTCAGAAATCTAGGGAGGAAAGGCATAGATCCCTTTAGGTTTCAGTGTAGAATAGTTTTTCGGGACTGTAAGAGAGGGTGAAGTCATCCTCCTGGAACTTTGCCAGCTGCCATCTGTCTTCTGTTTATCTTACTATCATTATAGATCATTGAGATATCTTGGACTGAGCTCTTTGCCAAGGGCTTGTAAGACATTCTGCCTGGTACTGGGGGAGTAGAGGAGACAGCTAGTGCCTAATTTAGTTAAATCTTTCCATTAAGTAAAATCAAGTAAGTTAGGAATAATTTGATTTCCTCCATTGTTTAGATTGTTTTCATTAGTTGTCACATTCTGGCCTTGGGCTACAGAGTAGATGCTTTAAGGTACAAATTTGTCTTATATTCCTTACTTAGTAATTCCGATTTTAATAATTCACCAAAATATTATATTTATCATTTTAATACTATGATGAGCTACTGAGAAGTTGACCTTCAGTTTTAATTGGTTTGTTTTAGTAACTTTTCTCACATCTAGGTTGTCTTCGTCTCTTTGGAGTCTTTTGTACTTGTCTATTTAAGTGGCTAAATAGGTTTCAGTAACCCATAAATTTCTTAGTTACAGCAGAAGACAGGTGTGATAGATTTGAACCTAATTATTAAGGCTGACTAACCTGTACTGTGTTGGCTATAAAGTTGGCTTCCTGACCTATAAAACTTCATAAGAAATATGTCTGCTCTGCATTTCTCTACTCCATTAACTTAAGTGATTTTACTTCAGAATAATTTCATTTTGTCTTTTTTTTTGGGTGGGGGCAGTTGGGATTTAGTGACTTGCCCAGATTTGGTCAGATAATGGTAAATGTCCAAGGCCTGATGTAAACTCTGGACTTCTGCCTCCAGGACAGGTGTCAAAATAATCTTGAAGGAGTAACACAGTTGGGACTTGGTTTAAAAGTTAATCTTTGCTTAGATTAGTTGTATGCTTTTTACTTTTCTCTTTGATATATTTTTTTAAATGGAAAGCGATGACTTGGGGGGGGGGGGCTGCTGAGGCAATTGGGGTTAAGTGACTTGCCCAAGCTAGGAAGTGTTAAGTGTTTGAGACCAGATTTGAACTCAGGGCCAGGGCTCTATCCAGGATGACATTTTCTTAATGATTTACACTTTGTCATCATTTCATGGTAATAATTTCAAGGAAAATATTCGGGTTCAAATAAAGCCTGTTGTTGAGAGCACAATGGTTGGTTGTGTGTTTACTAGGCCATCAAATAACTTCTTGTGAGCCTCTGGCCGGTTTGTGATTGAGTATTTCCATAGGAAATGAAGCCTGTTGAAAGGACATTCATAGATAATGGGATCAAATATTCCAAAATTCAAAATTATTATGCTACAGTATTCTATAACTAAGGTTTAGGTGGTTTTGTCCCTTTCAACAGCAAACTTTGAATTGTGCTCAGCATCCTGAATACAGAGAAAATGGCCTGCACCTTAATCACTTCCCAGACTCTCAAGTTGTTTTCAACTCAAGACTCAACCCAGACTCTCAAGTTGTTTTGTTGAAGTGACAGGTACTATTACCAGGCTATAAAAATGGCCGATGAGGCTTGTAATTTAGATGATTTGTTCCCAGGCCACCTGGCAGGTTGGTGGAGAAAAAAGAAAGCATTTAAGTGTGTGATGATTCTTTGATCTTTTCCTTCCAGAATGATCTGCAGGAAATAGAGAATTTTTTTTTTTAATTAAAGCTTTTTATTTGTATAACATATGTGTGGGTAGTTACCCAGCATTGATCTTTACAAAGCTAGGAAATAGAGAATTTCAAAGCTGGAAGGGACCTTAGAAATCACCTGGTTTGGCCCTGTCATTTCACAGGTAAGGAGCTGGCCTAGAGCAGGGAAGTGGCTCGCCCCAGTCAAGCAGCTAGTTAGGAGCTAGTCCTGGACTGGAACTGGGCTTTCTCCCACCCAGGAGAAGTTTCTTAAGCACCCACCCGTGGCAGACACTGTTAAGTGCTTCTACAAATATTATCTAATTTGATCCTCACAATCACCCTGGCAGGTAAGCACTATGATTTTTCCCATTTTACAGTTGAGGAAACTTAGAAGTGTACCGTGCAGGGTCACAGGGCTAGTGTCTGAGGCTGGGCCCCCGACTGCCTCCAGCTTCAGAGCCTGTGCTCGTTGTTTCTGAGGTGTTTCTCCATTTTTTTTGAGGAGCAGTTTGCATGTTCAGCTAGGATTTGCAATTTGTAAGTCACTGTGAAAAAACGAGTTGTTGATCAAAAAATGTTTGCTTAGAGAGGTTTCGGGGCCGAGACCTCATCCGTGTGGTCATTGACAAAGACCAGACATGGATTCCAGTACTTGAGGTCTCAGTGTGCAAGTGTTACACTGTGCTGGCCAGAGTGAAAAGCTTAATTATCTTGTGAGAGTAATGCCTCAGAAGGGCACAGTACTTCGAAAGGAAGCCTGAGACCCTAGGCACCTGTTGGAAAGAATGAAGTTTGCTTTCTCATGTTTCTTATAGGGACCTTTTTTTTTTTTTTGGCTGAATGTTTCTGGGTTTAGTTTTTAGTTTTTGTTTGTTTTTGGCCAAATGATTGTTGTGTAAAGCATGTTGAGAAGCCACCAAAGCCACTTCACTTTTTCTGTCTTTGGATAAATGGTCTCCCTTTAATCCAAGGGAATTGGAGCTGATTCCAAGAGAGCAGTTGCCCTGAGGGTTTCAGTCATTTATGCTTCCCTAAAAGTGAGGATCCTGACTTTCCCCTGCAATCTTTGTGCTGTTTTCCTGAAGCTTTGCTCCCTTTGGGTGCTGCTTGAACACCACTAGAGTAACATCTTAGCCAAGGGAGGAAATGTCTCATTCGAGGGCTTTCTTGCCTTCCATAAACTTCATCTTCCTCAGACAAGCTCTCGTGCTGCTGTTTGAGAGGCTAGTCATGGGCTTGGAGAGCAGCAGGGACTGGAAGAGTGCCCAATGTTGGTGGAAATCGGCTTTCCCCAGGAGAAGCACAAGCTCGTCATCCTGGTGTTCCTTTGCTGCCAATGTAGATGGGTGGCTCTGATGCTTTTCTTCCTGGCACTCATGAGTCCAGGTGGGTCTCCTTGAGCTGAGATCTGCTTGGAGGGGAGGAGAGGGGAGGCTTCCTTCTTCTGTGGAGTCATAGCAGACTTGAGACTAGAGTGTGCAAGATTCTCACCTGGCAGGGGGATCCTGCTTAGATTTCGCATAGAATGAAGGTGGAGGGCATGCCTTAAAGGATAAAAAGGGGGTTGGGGTCCTAACCTGCTGGGAGTGGGGGCAGCTTGGAGAGGAGACAGCCTTCCATACTGTCCAAGGACATTTGGTGCCTTGTCCCCCCGCCCCAACTCTCTTACCATTGTCGGTTTCCAGTTCTTTGTATTGCTGCTTCTGTCCTGTTCTGGCCCGAGCTGATTTATTTGATCCCAGATGAGTCCCTTCCCCTGCCTCTTGGCACCACCTGAGCAGCATCAGTACGGGGAGCTTCCTTAGCCATTTGTTCCCAGCCCCTGGCACGGTGTCTGGTGCCCAGCAGGGACTTGTTGACCGACTGACATCAGTGGATTCATTAGTCCAGTGCCTGGTGCCTTCACTATGACCAGGCACTTTTATGCAGCTCAGGGGTGAAATTTTTCTTTGAACCAAAAATAGGACCACGTTTCTATTCCTAGAATGCAGGTTACTGTGCTCACTCCAGAATTTGGAATCAGAGGAACCCTATTTTGGCAGCCTTGGCACAAGAGGAATTGAGATCCTTGACTCCACTTAAAGATCTCTGTGACATTCTGTGTCCTGGAGCTTGGAGAAAATGGTCTAAATGGTCCCTTCTGACTCTAAATCCTGTGAGTTTTTGGATTTCAAGATAGTACTTCTAGGATGTGGATTTAGATTAAGATTTCCTTCAAGGCATGTCCATTTCTTAAACCTTTTCTTGTATCAGTAGTAAGATGTGATTAAGCTTTTGGAGTTCTTGAGAGGTGTCTTCTGGTAAGTGAAAGGAATTGACCACATCACAGCTCTTTCACTTAATTTTTTCTCTTACTGAAGCTAGGAGGGCAGCAACATTGGGTGGAGGGAAAGTGCAGAGAGATAATGTCTGTTAAATTGAAAAATCAGTTGAATGTAGTAGTATAAATTGTATTTTTGAGATAAAACATCCTACTTTAAAAAAATATATATATAGTTCCCCAATAACATGCTTGCTTTTTTTTGTTTGTTTTTTTGTTTTTTACAAGATTTTTAATTCCAAATTTTTACCTTTCCCTCTTCCTAAAATCAGTTTGATATACAGGGCAAACACTCACAAGGTGGTCAGAAAAAGGGATGCAAGATACTCTTGAGATATCAAAAACATTAGAATTGATTGTATGGCATGAAAGACAGTGGCACAAAACTGCCCAGGATGGTGTACCCTTATCAAAGCACAACCGGAATTAACTCAGAAGAAACCCAAGATATGTAAAGTTAGAGAATCCACCCCAAATGTTCATAGGGAGTATCTGTGTCTGACCTGGGGCAGTGCTCTCTGAGCTTGTATTGGTCTGATCAGCCAGAGTTGGACTCGCTGTAAATTGACTCTTAACATAGTAATATCAATTTGGTCCTCTTCAAGAATAAAGCAACAATCAACTTATGTAAAACATTTCCATATTAATGTGAAAGAAGAAACAAATCAAAAGGAAAAAAGACTCAAAAAGAATAAAGTAAGTAAAAAAAGTATGCTATCTGTATTCAAAGTCCATCAGTTCTTTATTTGGATGTGGATAGCATTTTCCTTCATTAATCCTTTGTATTTGTCTTGTATCATTGTATTGCTGAGAACTGAGTCAAATGTTGATACTGTGTACAATTTTTTCCTGGTTCTTCTCATTCATACAAGTCTTTCCAGGTCTTCTGAAGTCTACCTATTCATTTCTTTTTTTCCTCAATAGTAGTTTATTTTCCCAGTTTGTCATTTCTTGCTGCATAATAGTATTCCATTATATTCATATACCACAATTTTGTTCGGCCATTCTCCAATTGATGGGCATCACCTTAATTTCCAATGTTTTGTCACCATGAAAAGAGCTGGTATAAATATTTGTGCACACATAGGTTCTTTCCCCTTTTTGGTGATTTCTTTGGTATATAGGCCTAGTCAAAGTGTATGCTCCAATTGGTTGACCTTTGGGCATAGTTCCAAATTGCTCTTCAGAATGATTAGATCAATTTACAACTACCAGCAGTGTATTAGTGTCCCAAATTTCTTAAGTCCTCTTCTACATTTATCATTTTCCCTTGTGTCATATTAACCAATCTAATTGTGAACTGGTTTCTCAGAATTGCTTTGATTTTCATTTCTCTAATCAAAACTGATTTAGAGCACTTCTTTATATGCCTGTGGATAGCTTTGATTTCTTCATCAGAAAACTGCCTGTTCATATCCTTTGATTATCAATTGGGAAACGGCTTGTATTCTTAAAAATTTGATTCACTTTTCTGCACATTTGAGAAATGAGGCCTTTGTCAGAGAGAGTTGGCATACTGGTTGTTTTCCAGCTTTTGATTTTCCTTCTTAGTTGCATTGGTTTTGTTTGTGCAAAAGCCTTTTAATTTAATAAAAATATTTATTTTACATTTCTTAATGCTCTATCCCTTGTTTGGTTATGGACTTAATTCACTTCTCCATTAAAATATTGGACACCAGCTCTTTTTGTGGTGGCAAGGAACTGGAAATTGAGTGGATGTCCATCAATTAGGGAATGGTTGAATAAGTTATGGTATGTGAATGAAACAATCTATTTTTGTCCTATAAGAACCAATCAATAGGCTGAATTCAGAAAGGCCTGGAAAGACTTACATGAACTAATGCTAAGTAAGGTGAGTGGAACCAAGAACATTGTATACAGCAACAAGATTATATGATCAACTGTGATGGACATGGCTCTCTTCAAACAATGAAGTGATCTAAGAATTCTATAGATTTGTGATGGAAAGTGTCAGCTGCATGCAGAGAAAACTAGAGACCCAATGTGGATCAAAGCATACTTTCACCTTTTTGTTTTGTTTTTCTTTATCAGGGTTTTTTCCCTTTTGATCAATTTTTTTGCAGTGCAGCATGATGAATATGGAAATATGTTTTAGAATAATTGCACATGTTTGTAATATTGGATTTTTTGCTTTCTTGGGGAGGGAGGGAGAGAAGACTTTGGAACACAAGGTTTTGCAAAGGTGAATGAATGTTGAAAACTATCTTTGTATGTATATGGAAAAATATAATACTATTAATAATTTTTTTAAAAAAAGAATGTATGATGATCAACTGTGATAGACTTATCTCTTCTCAATAATATAGTGACCCAAGATAATTCCAATATGCTTTGGAAGGAAATGCTGACCATCCAAAGAACTCTGGAGACTGAATGCAGATTGAAGCATTCTGTTTTCACCTATTGTTTTGTTTCTTGTAGTTTTTCCTTTTTCTGATTTTTCCTTTCCCAACATGACTCATATGGAAATATTCCCTGCTGTTTTAGGGAGAGAAGGGAAGGGGGGGGACTCTGAATCTTACAAAAATGAACATTAAAAATCATCTTTACTTGTAAATATACCATTAAAATTAAAAAAAAATTTGGATGCTTTATTGCTCGGTGCATATATGCTTAATATTGATGTTACTTCATTGTCTGGAGTGCCTTTTAGCAAAATGTGTTTTCCCTCCTTTACTCTTTTAATTAGGGCTATTTTTGCTTTTGCTTTGTCTGAGATCAGAATTGCTACCCCTGCTTTTTTATTTCAGCTGAAGTATAATAGATTCCACTCTAGCCCCTTAACTTTAATCTTTATCTGTTTCTTGTAAACAGAAGATTGTAGGATTCTGGGTTTTGATCTATTCTGCTTCCTACTTCTGTTCTAGGGGTGAGTTTGTTCCACATTCACAGTTATGATGACTAAATGTGTATTTTCTGCCATCCTCTTTTTCCTCCTGTTTGTCCTCTCTCCTTTTTCACCCTTACCCTCCTTGACAACATTTTCTTCTCTACTTCCTCGTTGTTCTCCTCTTCCTCCTCATAGTTCTCTTCTTCCTCCAGCCTGCCTTCTCTTCTGCCAGTCTCTCTCCTTTGCATCTCCTTTGCTTAAATGCCTCTCCTACTTTCCTGTTGGGTAAGGTAGATTTCTATATTCAACTGATTGTGTCCATTTTTTTTTTCCTCTTTGAGTCAGTACTGGTGAATACAGTTCAAGCAATGCCCATTGTCTACCTTTGCATCTTTCCCTTCACTGGAATAGGTTTTTTATGCCTCTTCATGTAAAATAATTTATCTCTCCCTTTCTTCTATACCCATCCCTTAGTTTTGTTTTGTTTTGCTTTGTTTTTTGGTCATTCCCTTCAGTTCATCTTATGTTCATACTCTCTAGCTGTACTAATAGTGGTATAAGTCTTAAGAATTAAAATTAACATCTTATGTAAGGATGTCAGCAGTTTAGCTCCACTGAATCCCTTAAATTTTCTTTTCCCTTTTTAACTTTTTTTAGGCTTCTTGGGTATTGATATTGGAGATCAGATTTTTTTGTTCAGTTCTGGTTTTTTCTATATGAAAGTTTGAAATAGTTCTACTTCATTGAATGACTGTTTTTTCACCTTGTGGTATTATGCTTAATTTTGCCACATAAGTGATACTTGGTTGTAGTTCTAGCTCCTTTGATTTCTGGAATATCATGTTCCAGTACCTCTGATCCTTTAATTTTGCAGCTGCTAAATACTGTGTAATCCTGATGATGGCTTCTTGATATTTGAATTGTTTCTTTCTGGCCATTTGTGATGTTTTTTTCTTGACCTGTTCTGTAGTTTGGCTATAATGTACCTTGAAGTTTTTATTTTGAGATGTCTTTCCTGAGCTTATGGATGGAGTCTTTCACTCCCTATTTTGCCTCTGGCTCTAAGATATTGGGGCAGTTTTGCTTGACAATTTCTTGAAAGATGTTGTCCAGGTCCTCTCTTGGTTATGACTTTCAGGACCTAGCTGCTGCTCTTCTACTTTGCTTATGTGATTTTTAAGCTCCTTTTTGAGTTCTTTCATGAGTTCTTTCTGGGCTTGAGACCACTTCCCATTTGGTGGTAGCGGGACTTTGCCCATGGGGTGTTTCGAATCCGTTGTTCTCTTCTGAATTTGTGTTTTGATCTTCCCTGTCACCATAGTAACTTTATATGGTCAGATGCTTTTTTGTTTGTTTCCTGCTTATCTTTGTTGGCCCTTTTCCTTTCTTTTAAATTTAATCTCTGCTCCCAGAGTGGAAAGGACATTGTCCCGGGCTTCTTGTGCTATTCAGCTGGTGCTGTGTTGATGTTGCACTGAGGTCCGTGGGGCCCTTGATGGTGATGCTGTGCTGAGGGCTTGGGGCAGGGGTTGTTTGGTGCTGCCGAAAGCTGATGGTGGCTTGGGACTGAGCCACGGTTCTAGAGCTGGTGGCTGGCAAGTGACAGCGTTAAGGTGATTTAGGATTAAGGTCGGAGGTGCCCTGCCCTGGATGATGCTGAAGTGCTGAGCTGTTCTTAGAGCTGGAGTCTGGCATTCCCCTGGTAATACTGATGCCCCTGGGGTTCTAGTGTTGGCTACATTGAGGTGAGGCTTGACGCTGACTTGCTGGGCTGCTTCTTGTACTGTTTCCTATTTACCTGAGTGGAACGGCCCTTTTTACTGATCTTTCAAGCTTCTTGGGCCCTTTTTTTGCTGATTGTGCTGTTCCAGGATTTGTTTGGGGGTACTATATTATGCATGTTTACAGGTAAACATGGGATCCTTATCACAATTGACTACTTATTCTGCTTAGGTTCCTGAAAGTTTTAAGACATTATACTTTTTAAGATAGGAAAAGGGAAGACTGTTTCCAGTGAACTGGCATAATGCTTATAAAATATTTGTAAAAGTTTATGGTTGACTAGATGGACATTTCTCCCAGTTCTTTTTAAATAAACTTTGTCATACTGTATATCATGTTATGGAAGTGTTATAAATTAAGCATGTTGTTTACTTTGTGATTTCTTAAATATATTTATCATATAATTGATGTCTTTGATTTCAACAGCAACTCTTACCTACGACACTCTCAGATTTGCCGAATTTGAAGATTTCCCTGAGACTACAGAGCCAGTCTGGATATTGGGTAGAAAATATACCATATTCACAGGTAATAAACCATTATAGAGTCTTGTCTGCCTGTGATAGTGCTATATTTTGTAGAATAGTTTCCAGCTAATCAGGTTTTGAATATCCGTGTATCATTTAAAAAGTATAGAAAGGGTTAATAAAATCTTTCACAAGTCAGATATACTAATTATGGAAACTTTGTATGGAACAGAATTGTAATTAAAGATAATTTGAGTCCAGACTAAACCATGTTACTCATGAAGCTTTGTGGAGGACTTTGTTTTGTGGTTATTTTGGTGTTTGTTTTTTGTTTTGTTTTTTTTAAAGAAATCATAACATTCTTTCAGAAAAAGAAGAGATCCTTTCAGATGTGACTTCTCGGCTTTGGTTCACATATAGGAAAAATTTTCCAGCCATTGGTAAGCAAAGCAGTTTAATATGCAAACCTTAATATTGTTTGTGCAATTTCTATTTGAATGTATGCTATGGGTCCCAACTCTTGACACGTGCTGGCCAGGGAAATCTTTTCAAGCCTCTAAATGTCTTAGCTGACATTTGCTTAAGTGCACATGGCTGTTGCTTCTGGGAGCTGCCTGCCTCATTGTGGGTTCCCCATTCCCATGCAATCTCAGGTGCAGAAATTCCCTCCGTCTTCTTTCTTTCCCTCCCCAAAAAAAGATTCACGTTCCTTGGGTTAGTCTTATTATTTTATTTCTTTTCTCAAGAATATATTTTAAAATACATGCAAAACATAAAAATGTGACAATTTATAAAATGTTTAATCTTATATTTTGAAGAACAAACATGTACAAAGTACAGTGTCAAGTCCCGGGTGGGATGTTAAGTCAGATTGGTGGCCAGACTAGGAATGTATTTCACAGCTCCCCTAAAGCTGTGGAGTTTCCCATCTCCGAGATGGAGTATTCCTTGGATGTTCAGTCATAGAACTTAATTTTCTCCTAGAATCAGTCTCCAAATTTCAGAACTGGAAGGTGCCTGAAAGGTAACAGAGCTCAACCCTTTTCCTTTTTAACAGCTAAAGAAGACCAGAGACATTAAGGCCACATAGGAGCCACGTAGCTTTCTTTTAAAGTCTTATAGACTTGAACGGTTACATTAGATTCTTCCATTCAGTTTTTGATTCTGATAGTTTAAAGATTTCTCTTTGCCACAGCCAAGAAAGTGGGTAGGAAAGCTCAGTTTGTATCTTACTGCCTCTTGGACCTGCAGGGAGAGGCATGTGGGCTGGTAGTACAAGTGTGGCCTTTGTAGACCCCTTCAGCCCTGCCCTCCAGAGTCACTGGCCCCCCTGCTGTCCTCTTGCCAGCCTCCATGCCTGTTCATCCTTGTCTCTGCCTCCTAGGCTCCCTTCAGTTCTCAGCTGAAGTTGCTCCGTCTGCCAGAAGCCTTTCCGTGCTAGGGCCTCCCTCTTTGCATCAGCCCCCATTTTTCCCAAATACATCTTGTTCACACACAATTAGGAGCACTTGTCTCCCCCACTAGAATAGGAGTTGAGACCAGTGCCTGGACACAGTAGGCACTTAATGATTTAGCTGCCTGATTACTAGTCCAGGTGAGTGGCTTGACAGTATGTAGCAGGGTGGGGACCATCCAGTCTGCAGGCCACGTTTGGCCCTGCCAGGGCCACATAGGGGACAGCCACTTCTCACTGCTTGAGTTCTTTAAGGTGATAATTTTGTATGGCCTGCAAATGTTGTAATGACTATCCAGGTGGCCCCTTGGCAGAAAAAAGGTTCTCTGTCCCTGATATATAGAGACAGATAAAATATGGACAAGCTGTTGATATGTGTGCAGGATACACTTCATGGCTGGAGCAGGACTTAGAGGTCATTTAGTCTAGCCCCTGATTTTGTGCTTAAAGAGATTGAGATTCAGAGAGTCAGAGACATCTGTCTGATAGTCTGCTGTGCTTTTGGATCCTGCTGTGAAAAAGGTTTTCCCTTCTATTGGGCAAGCCCTAAAATTGCCTTTGGTAACTTCTTCCCATTATCTTGAGATTGAGCAGAGATTGAGCAGAGCATGTTGAGCTCTTCTCTTTCCTAGCCTTCCAAATACTTGCAGTTAGCTTTCCTGGGCACCTCGCTAAAAATGCCCTTTCTGCCCCAGAGCTCCAACTGGTGTGCCTCTAGATAGCGGGCTCTGCTGGGTAACTTTCTCCATTGTGGCAATAAAAACAAAGCTGCCATTCTCTGTATCACAAAATAAGAGAATTATAGCATCTGTGGTGCTTTAAGGTTTGTACTTTTTGATCCTCACACAACTTTAGGAAGTATCTGCTATACCCAGGGTTACATAGCTAGTAAGTGGTAACAGAGTCTTTCTGATTCGAGGTCCAGCATTCTATCCACTATGCTACTTAACTGGAAATAATTCCCAGCTTATCAGTGCACCTCACAAAATGCCTTAGAATTGATCACAGCCCTCCAGATGTGCCGGGCCAACACTGAATAAAAAAGAACTATCACCTCCCTAGTCCTGGATGCTTGAGTAAGCCTGAGGAATCTTCATTTGATCAAGAGTGTGTGGAGGGGGAGAGCCTTTCTACCTGACTAGAAACCCAAATATCAGAAAGAATAGGCTTGAGGTGGCCCCAGGGAAGACTCTATTGGATAGATTATGAATTCTACTAGAACTTAAACATCCAGAAAAAGGTTGTTCCTTTCCAAATTGTTCCTATGATGGACTGATTGGTTTTCAAAACAACCATACAGCAAAGCCCATTTCATTATACAGTATAGCCATCTCTCTTTAAAAGTTTAATTTTTTTTTTTTTTTTTTTTGGTCAAGATCAATATTGTTGATTTCAAGTCTCTCTATAGCAAATCCATCCTCAAAGGATGAAGATTTACCACTGTTGATTTTCTTTTGTTACAGACTCTGAAATCACAATTATTCTAGAATTACAGTTTCATCATGGAATAAAGCCCTCTAAAGGGGACTTTGAAGCAAATCTCACCTACTTGACGTGCATTTAAGTTCTGTTGTGTTTAAAACTTTAGTCTCTTAATTCACAGTCCCATCTTTTACAACAGGTACAGTTAGGTTAGCACAGAATCCTAGACAGCCTAGACAGGATTTGAGAGAATGACTTCATTTGAGGGAGGGCCTTGGCCCTCCTGATGAAGATTGTGTCTCTGCCACACCCCTGCTGCTAAAGGAACTGCTGCTGTTTTGTTTTTGTTTCCTCCTTTTCTTTGATCTCCTCAATGAAATACATTTCAGTATAGAATATGTCATAATATGACATAACTGACCCACTGATGGCTTTAATGGGAGAGAGAAAGGTGGGACTGTTCAGCTAGAGGGCCAGCCAGACTGGGGGGCGAGGGGGGATGTTTTGAAGAGTCTTAAACCCAGAGATGAGGAGGCCTTGAGTGGCTCTCCATGGGGTACTTGCACAGTATAGTAGCATGCAACTACATTTGCTTGGCCATTTTGGAACCTTTGACATACATATTACTCCTTTAGCAAATTTTTTCTTGATCCTCATCCTTAAGGTTACTCATAGTTCCTGATAGTTCTTGCCAGTGGATGCAGAACCCATAGTGTATTTTTGTTTAGATTGGTATTGTAATATTCTTTAAGCATTTGGCTTTAATCTTTAAGCAAAATTTTAGTTAGTATGGAAGTTAAGATATTTCACCATTTAATACTAGTTTGACCAATTGTAGTAAATTCTCTGAAATTGATGAACACAGTAGAATCTGGAACTTGTGAAGCACAATTTTTTTTTTTAATTTTTTTTTATTCCTGTTTGTGCATTTTTATTAATAGTTTTCTTGTAACATCATTTTCATTTCCTTCTATTTTCTTTTTTTTTTTTTTTTTTTGCTTTTTGCTGAGGCAATTGGGGTTAAGTGACCTGCCCAAGGTCACACAGCTAGGACGTGTCTGAGACCAGATTTGAACTCAGGTCCTCCTGACTTCAGGGCTCTATCCACTGTGTCACCTAGCTGCCCCTCTATTTTCTTTACAGTTATACTACCTAGAGAACAATTCCTTTACACACATATTAAAACAAAAGTAATTTAAAGATATACTTAAAAAGCAGAATTTTAGATGTCAGAGGACTATACATTTTGTCTCTAAGAAAAATTATTAAACATATCATTCAATTCCAGCAATATATGTTGTGTTTCACCTTCACAATCCCTCACCTGGAGGTAGATACATTTTGTATCATGACTCATTTTCGAGACCATTTTTAGATATTATTAATTCATAGCAGTATTCAATTTCAAGTTGTTGTTATTCTTTCCTTTCAGCTAG
>JAJPUD010002619.1:28586-45338 GCA_023553655.1 Myrmecobius fasciatus
GCTGAGGCAATTGGGGTTAAGTGACTTGCCCAGGGTCACACAGCTAGGGAATGTTAAGTGTCTGAGACCAGATTTGAACTCAGGTCTTCCTGACTTCAGGGCTGGTGCTCTATCCACTGCGCCACCTAGCTGCCCCAGCTAGATAGTTTTGAATAATACTTTCCTGCCTCTACTTACTTTCCTTTTTTTTAAATTATTATTAATACTTATTATTGAAGCACAAATTATTAATGAAATTCTTCTTGGGAGCCAGAGAATTTTGTTTTCTTCCATCCATCATTATAGACTTAGTCTTCATTTTGAGTAAACACTAAAAATCCAAACTATAGGGAATATAGGAGACAAGGAAGGAGTGAATAGCTCTTCAGACAGATCCACAACTGCTACCCAAAAAATTCAGACCATGTGCCCTCCAATAATTTTAATATGTAAAAGTGTGCATCTCTTAAATCTGTTGATATACTTTAATAAATGTGATACATTATTGGTCCTTCTTGGAGCCTCTTTCTTCCAATTCCTGTAGCCACAAAGTAGTCATCATTATGTTAGTGATACACGAAAGTACGTGTGTGTGTGTGTCTGTGTGTGCACAGAAGCAATTCACAACCTTTTTGGTCTCAGGACCTCTTAAGAATATTAAAAACAATCCAGGAGCTACCACAGAGTTTTTGTTTATGTGTTTTAGTTATCAGTATCACATTAGAAATTTAAAAAGTAGTAATTTCATTAAAAGAGTTCAAATTTGGCTTCAGAAATTTTGTCATCCCAGACAAGTTATTTAACCTCAGTCTGCCTCAATTTCCTCTTCTGTAAAATAAGAATAACAATAACACTTTAAAAAAATTTTTTTTAAATTGTAAGTTTATTTTTAATACACATTGCTTTCTGAATCATGTTGGGAGAGGAATCAGCAAAAAGGGAAAATCATGGGAGAGATTAAATAGAAAAAAGAAGTGAATGTGGCATGTGTTGATTTATATTTAGTCTCCTTAGTTTTTTTTCCAGATGCAGATGGCATTTTCTGTCCAAAGTCTATGAGGATTGCTTTGGATTACTGAACTACTGAGAAGAAGCAAGGCTTTCGTAGTTGATCACGGCACAATCTTGCTGTTATTGTGCACAGTGTATTCCTGGTTCTGCTTGTTTCAGTAGCACTTGCTTAAAATAGTGCAGCCTTCTGAAGAGTCTCAGTCCCAAGGGGTTCCCATAGCACATTATGAAAAGTGCTAATACCTTATGCTTCTAAAAGCACCTTTCAACTGGACACAATGCACAAAAGGAGCAAAGATTCATTTACTTGTGTGATTTATCACTTCCATCAGGCTTATTGACGGAACCTTAAACACCATTTGTCTTTGTGATAACAGGAGGGACGGGCCCAACATCGGACACTGGCTGGGGCTGCATGTTGCGGTGTGGGCAGATGATCTTTGCTCAAGCCCTAGTCTGCAGACACTTAGGCAGAGGTGAGCTACAAAACTACATGGTTGGTTTTTTAATCAGTTTATGTCTTTGGAAGAAGATACAGAGTTGTTCTAGTGCTGAAAGTCACTTGCAAATATGACAGATCTAAACTTTGGGGCTATTTTTCTTAGTGTACCACATAGTGTCACAAAATTCACCACGGAGCATTCACAGATTTCAAATTAAGTCATCAAGTTTTAAAATTAAGTTGATAAGTATAAATTTGTTTTTTAAGACATTCTAAACTGGTATCTTACCAGTGCACCTATCTTTGAAGTACTGGAAGCCAAATGATGAGCTTTCTAAGTTTTCTCTCCTCTCTGCTTGCCTCACCTTTCCTTTAATGATCTCCACAAATGTTTTGTTTAAAGGAAAGTTAGATGCATGTCAGCAAGTGTCCCATAGTGTAAGGTACTTGAGATAAGGGTGGGTGGGTATGGTGTGAGCATGGCTGGAGAGTCAGCCCTTACCCTCTGAGGAAGCCTTGGGACTTTGGAGTTTTTTTTCCTTCTCAGAGACCATCTTTTTCATCTAGAAGTCTTGCAAGGTTCTAAAAGCAGTTGCAAGTTTTGTATTTTGTGTGCTTGGCACTCAACACAAATCAGTTTGCTTTTTTAACAGATAAGTAATAACTGGTAATATAACTGGTATAACCAAGTGCCAGGGAGTCATTCTTCATGATTAGCGGAAGCCTCAGGTGGCTTGACTTGCATGATCTTCTGCCTGCTTGTCTCTTTGCCCTCCATCAGCTGATAATTTTCACAAACATGGATATTGAGAGATGGAAAAGTGATGTCACATTTGACTTTGTTTAGCCCAGCTCTTTTTTCTCATGAAAAGTGCTTACCCTCTAGCCAGGCAGGCTTTTTCTCCTTCAGCTCCTTCCCCTCCATGACCTGAATTTCAATTCTGGACCCCATTTGTTGTCCCATAGAAATAGTCTCACTATCTACCTCGGTTCAGTCCCTTCATTTGGGTCCGAACTGAACTCTTAGGATGAAGGTCATCCCTGTTCCTGGATCTGTTCTGCCCAGGGTAAATGACCTCTCTAGGATCAGCTTGCCTCTCTTTATCTCTCTTTCTCCTGTTGCTTCTCTTGGCTCATTTTACTGCTTGCTGGTAATTTTGAGGTGGATGGAGGAGTTTGAGGTGAAATGTTCATCATTTCATATTCTTTGTTATGTTATGACCGCCCGCTGTTACCATAGCCATTTATGATTGGTGAGTATCACAAAATGCAAAGGAAGATTCTCAGTCGATCCTAAGGAACCTTTTTGTGTATTTCTGATAGATTGGAGATGGAAGCAAGGGAGGAGGCAGACAGACAACTACTTCAACGTCCTCAACGCCTTCATTGACAAAAAGGATAGCTATTATTCTATCCACCAAATAGGTAAGAGGGGCATTGGGGGGATTGGTGGAACTTTGGGAAGGACCAGCAAGTTTTCCATCTTCTTCTAGAAGTATCTTTAACTTTTTGGGCTGGGTGGTGGGATTATGAAGGTGGTGTAATGGAGGCATATAGGATTGGAAGTTTTGTAAGACTGGTATTCGAGTGCCAGCTCTGATTTGTATTAACTTTGTGACCTTGTACAAGGCGCAAGATGCCTCTGTGTCTCAGTTTCCTCTTCTGTAAAATGAGAATATCTGTTCTTCCATCTCATAAAGGAAGGAGTTTCTGATCTACAAATTCTCTTTGAACATCACCTCAGAGGGTAGAATCTCCTGGAGGGCGGGTGTTGCTATTTGAAAGGAAGACGACACATAAAGTGCAGCCTTTGGGGATTAGGAAGATCTAGTTAACTTGGCTTTGTTTTATATGAGATTGAGAGTCCCTAATAAATGATGCTTTGCTACAACCTGTGCCTCCTGACTGGACAGCTTTTCTCTTTGAGTGGAAATAGAGCAGCTCTGGCCTGTCCCTTTCCTTTGCCTAATAGTTTTTGTGAATGTTTGTCACACAAATTTCTGTGGGTTTCTAAAATACATTATTCCAAATAAGATTCAGGTGTGTTCTTAAGAGATGATGTAAATAAGGTTATAAATGTGAATAACATGATTTTTTTTTTTAAATACAGCTCAAATGGGAGTTGGAGAGGGCAAATCTATAGGCCAGTGGTATGGACCAAACACAGTTGCACAAGTACTCAAGTATGTATTGCACTCCTATTTTTTTCATTTCTTTTAGGAAAAGCAGTAGTATAACTTAAATTTGTTAAGTTCTTAAGAGCATCATAAAACATGCTCAATTATTAGTATGATTTAGAGATGGTTTTTTAAAAAATTATTATCCTTAATATTTTTGAAAGGACCCTTTTTATGCTTTTCCAAATGATAAATCATTTATTCCTAGAGAATTTTCCAGTGAAAAATAAAAACAAAATTGACTGAAATTCTACAGTATTTTGTCTGCTGGCTCTTGGTACTGATTTTCTCTCCTCACCTTAGATTCCCCCATCTGCTGGCTAATGTCTAAAATTTCACTATTAAAACTATATCCAAACAGCATAAAACTTTTCAAAGCTAATTTGGTCATAGATCCCTTGGGTTTGAACTTTATTGAAATTACCCACAAATACTGGTTAGTAGTAGGAAGTCTAAGTAAAGGGTAAGAACTATAAATGTCATTATCATACTGGTCGATATATGTTCAGTGTTTGTCTTTTGTATTTATGGATGCAAAGATTTTGGGCAAAAAGATTTGAAAGGCAGAGAGAACTGATTCAGCTTAGCCTGTGCTGAGAGCATGAGTCCTGGGTGAGAGCTATTTGGTTTCTGTAGCAACTGGGCTGTGATCATTTGTAGGCAATGAGAATGTAAGGGAAGTCAGTCTGGGCTCCTTCCCCTTTTCTGGAATTGAATTGCCAGTAAGAAGTAGAAGCAAAGAGGATGTTGGATTCACAGGTTCAGAAGGAGGCACAGTAATTCTCAAATCCAGTCAAGCTACATCTACTTTTTTTTTTTTTTTTTTTTTTTTAAATCACTTCCTTTCCTCTTGCTTGGTCTATTCACTCTGACCTGGCCCTTTCTCTTTGAAGCATCTCTTAATCATTCATTCTCCACCAAATCCTGTGTTTTAGATCCTGTTTAGAGGATCTCCCCAGGGGCTAGTAATGATTTCTTTTTAATCCACTTTATTTTATTTTCATGTCTTCATTCTCTTCTCATCTCCCTTCCTCCCTTACATTTCTGAATTCACTCTGTATCAGTTGATAATAAGTCTTCTGAGAATTTTTTGAAACCCTCCCCTTCTTTTCTTACAGCTCATATATTCATGCATATACTATAATTTGTTCATTCTCCAGTTGATAAGCATGCCATTAGTTTCTAGTTCTTCCCAACTCAAAAAGATCTGGTATAAATGTTTTTATATGTGGATGTCCTGTTTTTAATCTTTTTGAATTCTACACTTAGTAGCTGTATCATTGGCCTAAAGGGGATGCGCAGTTTAATAGCTTTTAGGGCAGAGTTCTGAAGTGCTATTCAAAAGGGATTCATTTCTACCAAGAGCATATTAGTGTGAGCCTGTGTTCTCACAGCCCCTTAAACTGGAGCATTTAGTGGTGCTGGCCAAGGAAGTGAAGGACTTTTCACCAAGGAGCATAGAGCAGCATCCTGGGCAGAACTATGAAGGAGGGGAATTAAACACTTTCAAGATTTTAATATCATTATTTAAGTAAGCTTAGACTTTACTCCTTTCCAATTTGTTTTTGCTTTTAAAGCCTCTTCTCTTTTATTGTGGAAAGAAAGCTCCTGTTAAAGAAATCTCCTTTCTTTCACAATGGCCCTGCAGTCCTAATAAGGCAGATTAGCCCTTGAGGCTGATTGGATTCTACCGATGATTCATCCCATTCAATACCTTGATAACCTGAGCCAGAAGAATCTGGTGTGCTGTGTTCCATTTTGCTCCCTTCTTTCTCCTGTTTCACTCCGTTGTAGTTTCTAGATGTACCTTGTTAACACCCTTTCAGATCTTGGGAATGGGAGACAAGGAGAATCCAGGAAGAGAAGCCCAGTGGTAGGAGAGCTGGATCGAGTGGGTGCCAGCTTGTTACATGTCAGAGAAACTGATGGCTAATATTTAGAGACCTTGGAGCAGTAATTACCCGGAGAAAGTGAATTTAAAACTTAGGGGACTTTAGAAAGTATTCATTGCAGCTACATATGTGAAAATTGTCACTTCTGCCTAATTACCACAAATGATGCTGCAAGTCGTTGAAATATGTCAAGCTAAATTTAAACGTAAAACCGTGAGTCTGATTCAGGTGTTTGACTTAGGGCTCCGTCTAACTCCTGCTGGCCAACTCACCGTTTTGCTTCTGTGGCAGGGTCACCTACTTGTGGCCTACACAGGGTTGGAGGCCGCCGGTCACTCCTACAGCAGTGATGGGAATGGGAAGTGGCAAGCAGGTTGTCCAGGACGGCCGGGACTCGGGAAGGAGGAGGTGGCCAGGGACAAAGCCAGACGCTGGTGACCCTGCCGGCAGCGGGGGCCGAAACGCAGAGGGACTCTGCGTGGGGAGGCTTCTCGAAGCCTGTACAAGTGAAGGGAATAGGAGCAAAGAGCGAGAGCCTGCTGACCTGCTTGTTTCTTACTTTTAGGAAACTTGCTGTTTTTGACACATGGAGTTCACTGGCCGTGCACATAGCCATGGACAACACTGTGGTGATGGAGGAGATAAGTAAGTCATTGAAATGTTGAGAGAGCGAGCGAGCGAGCAGAGGGGAAGTGAGCTGCAGGAAGCCTCAGATTAATCGGAACAAAGTCCGAGTGGTTGACAAATGGATCACAGAGCATGAAGGGAAAACCGCTTTTGGCAGTGCGGGGTGGGTGTCCGGAGGAGGAGGCTGTGGCAGAGTTATTTTGGAGGAATATGGGTCCTCAGCAAAGCAGGGGTGCCGGGGGGCAGTCTGGAGGCCCCTCCTCCTGTGGGAGTGAGGGCAGCCGGGCAGGGGGCTCTGCAGTGTGCCCGTGATGAGCTCTGGCAGAGAGAAGTGCCCACGGGCTGCCCGAGGCTCCTGGGAGAGGAGGCCGGGCCTGTCCACGGACATTTCTTATAAATTATCTTTGAAGATTAGGGAAGAGAGAGCGGGAAAGGGTAGTTCAGAGTGGCCTGTGCTTTGTCGTGTCTTTGAGATAGCCTGGGACAGAGGAGGACACCAGGCCCAAGGTTAGGCCACGTCCCATCCAGGAAATGTTGGAGGTCGGGGGCAGTGCACCTTGTTGGCCACAGGCTTCCCCCTCGGGGCGCTCTTCAGGGCAAGGTTGTTCAAAAATAACTGGAAAATGCAGGGTACCCCCTTTGCAAGGACTTGAAGCCTTAAATCTCAAAAAGGGCCTAAGTGAGTGCTTTTTGGGGCTGCCCGAAGACTCTCGTTTCTGGGTTGGGCTCCAGAACCCACTCTGACAGATTCTCAGCATGTGGGATGGCAGACCCTTGGGAAGGTGCACTTGGTCCCAACCAGGAGTCCCGGTCCGACCGCTCTGGCCTTTGCTCAGATGCTTCACTGGACGAGGAGCCCGACTCATATCCCTTGGAGCGGCTCTTAGGTTACTCCTTGCTGCTTGGGTCCGTTTTAGGGAGTTAGGTCAGTTTTAGGGAACGGAGGGAAGAGAAGCGCGTGCTGGAGCCTGAGGAGCGCTCCACGTCGGTAGCTCGTCCTTTGGGCCGTTCAGTGGCGAGCTTTGCCTTAAGTAAATACGAAGTGGGCAGCGTGGCGCTGGGAGAGACTGGACACGGGCAGAGCTTGGCCAGGGCCACAGGAAGAAGGGAGAAGGGTGTCCAGGATTGACGGGGCATCACGGACAGACAGAGAAGGAGGCTGGCAGGTAGTCAGAGCTCGGGACGCGGATGTGGCAGTGCGTGGTCACCAGGCACGGAGCATGGCCACAGCTGGGGCTGTCCGAGGGGGACAGCGAGCCGGAGGAGGCTGGTTCAGGAGGCTTGCACGGGGAGGAGCGCCCGGACTCAGGGTCTCTGAGCCCTCACTTTCGTGCTGCTCACGTGGCACCTCCCCTTCTCCAGGGAGGCTGTGCAAGGCCGGTTTCCCGCGCGCAGACGGCGCCGCCTTTCCTGCAGACTCGGAGCTGCTCTCCAACGGGTACCCCCCTGCAGCCGAGGTCACGGACAGGGCATCGCCGTGGAGACCGCTAGTGCTGCTGATCCCGCTCCGCCTCGGGCTCACGGACATCAATGAAGCTTACACCGCAACCCTGAAGGTAGGCCTGGCAGCCGGAGCCCCGGCGGTGCCCGCGGCTTGTGCCCGCTTCCTGCTGCACTTGGAGCCCGAGGCGTGGGGGGAGAGCCCCCGGGACGCCTCGTCCGGCCTGCAAAACGAGCTAGAAATGGGGGGTGAGGAGAAGCCTTTGCCTTAGGCAGCTCCTGCCCCCAGGCCCGAGACGCTCCTCACTGTCCCAGCTCCTTCCCCTCGAGGTGTAGACTTGGAGGGGCTTTGGAGTGTGGGGTTAGAATTTTCTCTCTTCTCTGCCCTTTTGTCTCCCTCCTCATTCCCAAACTTGGAGCCCATCTTGATCTCCGGGTTCTCAGCAGGGTCGCACTCTTTGTGGCCCCCCCCCCTCCCCAGCCAAGCTAACGGCACTTTGGGCCCAATCCCCATGGGAGCCTCCCAATAAGTCACAAGGTCACAGAGCCTGGAAGGACCCAGGGAGCCTCTGGTGCAGCCCCCTCAATTTTACAGATCAGGAAACTGAGGCCCAACGAGGCTGCCCTCCCTTGCCCACAGTCTGTATGGTTTGAATTTCTCCCAGTTCCCTGCCAGACTTGGGGGTTCCCCAGATGCCACTTTGTGGCTGTCCTCAAGCATAGCTGCCCGGAACCTTGGCACTGCCACCTTCCGTCGGCTGCTCACTGAGCTCTAGTCCCTCTGCCCCCAAGTCGGACTGGGCTCTGGGTCCTCTGGGGGGAGGGATGTGTGCAGACTTCTGGAGCTGCTTTCCTTCCCTCTATTTCTCTTGGTCACTGTCTTCAGGGCTTCCGTTTTTCCCAAGCTTCCCCCCTGGATCTCGGCCCCCTGATAGGCTGTCCCTTCGCGGTCTCGAGGTGTTGTGTGAGTCTGTATATCTGTGTCTGTCTCTCTGTATGTCCATGGGTCCGTCCTCCCCGGCACTGCCACCTCGGTGTTCTCCATGTTGTGTGTCTCCTCCCTGATGCTGGCCGGCGTACCGTGTCTCAGTGGTTCTCTCTCTCTCCCCCCCGTTTCTTCTGCAGCACTGTTTTATGATGCCCCAGTCCCTGGGAGTAATTGGAGGGAAGCCCAACAGTGCTCACTACTTCATTGGATATGTAGGTGAGTCGTCCACAGCGCTGGGTTCCTGTGGTATCCAAATTGCCAAAAAGTGCTCGGTGTGTCCCCGTGACTTGAACTTCATCCCATGGAGCAATGCTGCAGTCTTTCCCTGTCCTCCTCCCCGCAGGCCACTCCACGCCGTGGGCTCCCCTGTGAGGGGGTCACACCCGGGTGGGTCGGCTCGGGTCGACAGAGCTGGGGCGCTCGCTCTGCATCGAACTCCCGAGAGGAGGCACTTCCTTCTGCATTTCTGTCTCCTGTTTTGGGCCCAGCTTTGTGGGGGGCTCTCCGTGAGCCGCCTTTTTTCAGTCCAAAGCTGCTTGCCCACCTATTGAACGGTCTGTGGCTGTAATGACGTGTGCTTTCTTACCCCATTCCATCTCCACTCTCTTTATTCTCTCCCCTGTTCCCCTTGAGTTGGTTTTATTGGAGCAAGGAGGGCAGGGCCCTTGCCCGCTCCCTTCCCTCTTGGAAGGGCTCTCCGCTCACTCTCATTTCCCCCTCTCTGCTCGCCAGGGGAGGAGCTGATCTACCTGGACCCACATACCACCCAGCCTGCCGTGGAGCCGACTGAAGGCGGCATTTTCCCCGATGAGAGCTTCCACTGCCAGCACCCTCCGTGCCGCATGAACATCGGGGAGCTGGACCCCTCCATCGCAGTGGTGTGTAGCCAGCACCCCTTTCCATCTCCCCCCGTCCAGCCCTGTTTTTGTCTGTATACTTTAGTCATTATTGCCCACCCACCCCCATCCCTTGGCTGAAATCTTACATGTAAGGTACCTCAGTTTATTCCAGGTGGGCCCCTTGAGTCCCTGCCGTGAAGCACTTGCAGCCTCTTTTGACAGGCCCTGCTCTGGGCTTTTCTCAGGAGGTCACTTTCCTCTGGGGATCCCACCCTGTCTGCTTCATGTCACTGAATCCCTCTTAATCATCATTTCTTGATACGCAGTGGTCCAGTTTTCACTTATTCTCCAGTCAATGAGTCTTGGTTTCTTCTCGGCATTTTTTTTTTTTTTTTAAGCTTTTTATTTTCAGAACGCAACAGACACATAATCTTCAACATTCACTCTCACAAAGCCTTGTGTTCCAAATTTTTTTCTCCCTCCCCTAAACGACAAGTAATCCTGTATATGTTAAACATGTATAATTCTCCTGTACCTATTTCCACATTTATCGTGCTGCACAAGAAAAATCAGATAAAACGGAAAAAATGAGAAAGAAAACAAAGTGCAAGCAAACATCAAAAAGTGAAAAGACTGTTAGGATGCCCACTCAGTTCCCACAGTCCTTTGGGGGCAGCAGGCTCTCTGGTAGAACTTAGGCCATTCTGTCTTTGACCTCCTCCTTTGGACATGTGCCTGGTAGAGCCTTGCCTCTTGATGTGGTGGGGGTCTGGAAGGTGGATCTTCCCTTATGGTGGCTCTTTTTATTTCTGGGGCCACCTTTTCTTTCTGGATGATCCTCAGAATCACTTTGGCCCAGGGCACAGTTCCTTGCCAAGGCATCTTAAAAGTAAAAGGAAACCCTTAGAGTTGAAATGAATCTGCCCACCTAAGAATGGATGTCGTACCATTTTGTCTTCCCGTTGGCTGGAGTGCCTTAGGTTGTGGGGGTGACCCTGGGTTTCATAACCTTTGCCTGTTGAAATTTTCCTCTGCCTGGAGACTGAGACCAGTACAAGCTTACAAAGCTCCCAAAGGCCGCTTTCCTGGTTCATCACAGGACTGACTCCGTCACCCTCCACGCCTCTCAGCAGCCAAAGACCCTTTACCCACGTAGGCCAAAAGGTGTCCAAGTTGCCAAAATCACAGCTGAGATTTGCTTTTCTCTTACTTGGAAATTCTTGCAGTTTTTGTCTCCCATCATATTAATTTCTGAACCCAGAAATTGCTCCTGGCCCCAAGAAACTATTTAAATTTTAAAAACAAGATCAAAATTTATTATTTTCTTTTTTGGTTTTAATTTCTCTTGTGCAGCAAGAAAATTATATAAATATGTTTAACATGTTGCTTGCCATCTAAAGGGAGGGGGGGGGATTTAAAACACAAGGTGATGTAAGGGTCATTGTGGTCAAATTATCCGGGCAAAAAACCAAACCAAACAAAAATCTCGCCAAACCAGGGTACGTTGCCTCTCCGGCAGCACATGTAACCTTGCCCCCTTTTCAGTTACAGGAGGAAGGCAGCGTTTTTGGATCTCTGAGGCCAGGCTTGGTCACTTGTTTTATTCATCTTTTTTCATACATTATATGATATATGATAAAATGGGTTTTCCTTCGACCTGCTTGTTACCACCACTTTTGCCTAGAGATTATAGAAAAGCACTTGGTCACTTCTAACTGCCTCGCATTGAATTCACTCTGCAGAAAGTGTGAAAGCCTGCAGTAATTTAAATAGTGAATTTCTGGCAAGACAGAACTTGTGTCCAGCATGTCGCCTGTCCAGATAAGGCAGAGGAGGAGCTGTAGAGACCGCGGAGAGGTCAGAAGACACTTCTTGGCCTGAGGGGAGCAGCTCTACTCCTAGAAGCCGGGGCTGCCTGGTGGCAGGGAGTGAATTGTAGAACTCGAGGGGCAGAGACGCTGCCGGCCCAAAGTGCCCACCCTGTGGGGACATCCTCTGCTCGCCAAGGCTCCCTGGCAAAAAGCCGCCCTTATGGCCCCCCAGCTCCCTGCCTCAGGGCAGCCTTACTTAGGCACAGCCACAGAATGAGTGCCTTCCGTAAGGATGGGGGAGGATGCCAGTCTCTGGAGCCCTCTGACCCCTAGACCCCCCTCTCCCCGGACTGCAGAGGTCCCAGAGCACTGGGGACAGTTTTAACTTAGTCCTGGGAGAAGACCTAGATGCCTCTGCCTCATGACCCCCTAAGATTTTGTGAGAGAGCTCCCCGTGGGGGGGCCGGGCTCCGGGCTTCTCAGTGGAGGAGCAGTTATGGGGCCCGCTGGCAGCTGATGTTTCCCAAGGTTTGGATCGCCAATAGCAGCATTTTATTTATGAGGGAGGCCAGGGGAAGATTGGGTGTGGGGAGGTGGCAGCCCTTAACTCTGGCTGGTGTAAGGTGGGGGCCGGGAGAGGGACACCAGGTGGCACTTAAACACTCCCCCTCCCCCACCCTGGCCCAGCTTTCAGTCTGATCAAAGAATTTATCCCACCCTCTTGAAATCCCTTGGAAGGTTGGGTGGGGTCTGACCCAGATTGAGGAGGATTAATTCAGTCACTGGTCAGTAATGTCATTTTGAAATGAGGGCTATAGAAAGAGCTCTGGAGTGCCGCCCCCCCCCCCCCCATCTTGTGCTCCCAGGAGCTAATGCCCTGCAGGGAGATGCTCAGGAAGGGTCCCCGGAGGAACTTCAGTACTTCAGTGCATGCACGGCCCCTTGTCTGCCCAGAACATGCAGAGCAGCCTCTCCCCTTCGAGAGCTTCCACTCTCGGGGGACGCAGTGACGCTGACTGTGGGGAGCTGGGGAGGGAATGTGTCCCAGAGATGGGCACCAGTCGTGACAAGAAGGCCATGCATGGGGTGTGGGGAAGGCAGCAGGGAAGCTGCTATTGGAGACCCTGCAGAGGGCTGGGAGAGAGCTCTGGTCAGGAAGGGTTCCTGGCCTTCGGTCCCCAAGTCTCCTCATGCTATTCATGCCTCTTTTCACATAGCCTGCGTGTGCACTTGAGGCACTGTTGCCTGACATGGAACGTGAGAGTTCACAAGAATTACTTGAGGATTTTTCAGGCGAGGATGCCTCTCTGAGCATTCACTTCATTAGAAGGACCAGTTTTCCCACATCTCTTTTAAAATCAAGCCTGGTCATTGATTACCTGGTATATCCAAAGAGCCAATTCTCCCTTTTCTTTCTCAGGACTGTTCATCTCTTGTCTTCAAAATTTAGCTGTCGAGAGTTTCTTCGGCTTCCTTCTTTAAGCCACAGAATTTGTCCTTTAGACCTGTTAGAGTCTGGAGTCCCCAGAGCTCAGGACACAGATCAGCTTTCTCCCTTCCATCACTTAATTCTTTGATGGAGCGATCCCTGCTTTTTCACACAGACTTTTATCAGAGCACCTGCTCTGTTTGATAACGAGTTGACAAGCTATGGTCAAAAGCCAAAAATTCCTTCCCTTTTAGAAACTTGTTTTACTTTAAGGAATGATCCCCACTTTGTCCAGAGAGATGTGAGTGGTGGGGAACCCCTCTTGAGAAGTTGCCATGTGCTTCTGGTTTGGGGCAAAGACATATGCGATCAAGATTGGATGTTGAAATTATTGAGCCAGTAATTAAGTTTTGGGACTGAAGCAGATGCTCAAGATGGGGCCTGAAGTCAGGGACCCTCCTCCCTGAAGGAGTTTGAGAAAACTCAGAGAGCCAACAGTGGGGAGAGATGGAAGGAGGGTGTCCTGAAAGGGGATATGCCCCCAGAACAGAGAGAGGACTAGCTGGCCCCAGCAACAGCTGCCCACTGCTGAAGAGACCATCCCCCTCCTAGCTTCTCCCTTCTGAATAATGGAATGACCATTGAGGCAAGGCATTCCTAACTGCTTCATGACATCAAGCCTCGGTGCCACGTTTGATCTGTTTAGTGTTCAAGCTGAGATCCGTAAAGGTCTGAGTTAATTTTGCTGAAATTGGAGGATTATTTCAAATATTTTGTCATTGAAAAGCAATATTTGCTCTAGTAATAAATAGAAGTGAAGTCAGGGTTCCTAAAATAATTTATGTAGTCAGCCATCATGTTTCTTCTTGAGGTTTTTTGTTTGTTTTTTGGGCAAGATAGTTGGGATTTAAGTGACTTTGACTTGCCCAAGGTCACCCAGCTTAGTTAAATGGAGTCTTCTTGACTTCAGGTTTCAAGGCAGATGCTCTATCTATATGTTTCTTTGAGAGAGTTTTTTTTTTTTTTTCAATTACATATAAAGACTTTTAACTTTTTTTTTTAATAAAATTTTTGAGTTAGAAATTTTTGCCCTCCCTAACATAAGCTATTTGATAAGAAATTCTATATGTGCAGTCATTGGCATCTATTTGTTAAATGTGTATTGTGTGCCAGGCACTTAGGCTGATCACTGAGTTTAGTTTCTTAGTGTTTTTAGATTTTGTGTGGAGTGATTTTGCTTGATTTTTCTTTTTTCAGCTTTCTCCTTTGATGCTGTTTTAGCTGTATGTTTTGGTTCAAATATTTATAGGGTTTACAATTTTGATTCTATTGTTAGTAGGTTTGAAAAACCTAACCTGCACTCGTTTTAAGAAAGAAAGTTACCAAACTTTATCTTTTGGCTTTTGTATTTTAGTGACTTTTTCCTTAAAGCATTTCAACACACACAGTTGCTGGAACCAAAATCTCATGCCTCCCTAAGTATTTCAGCTAATGGGTGTGAACAAAACAGAATTGGGAAGGGGGACAAGTCTGAGGTTGTTGAAGAAGGAAAAGGGGAGAAAAGGGAGCATAGAGGGTGGCAAGACTGTTTCCACTGTTCCTTTGGCCACATTGACCGATGGGAGCCATTTCAGTGTCATCTGGGTTTGTGTTTGCATCTTTCCACTTAAACTGAATTTATGTTTTAGGGTTTTTTCTGCAAGACTGAGGAAGACTTCAATGACTGGTGCCAACAAGTCAAAAAGGTTTGTTTTTCTTCTCTTGGGTCCTGCACAAACAAGCCTTTTATAAAATTAGAATCTATGTTTCTTAAGAAGTGGGGAGAGAACAGCTTTTTTGCATTTGTTTTAAAGGGAGTTTCAAAATGGTTTTGATTTAGATTTAGAGATGACAGTAATGATAATGATGAAGAGAATTCATTTGCTCTGAACTGGTTATATTTTTATATTAAAGTTCTGCCTCAAGTTTATAGTGTATGATATTTTTCTTTGTACCATCAATTGTGTAAATTATAAACATCGGAAGAGATCTAACAAAAGATTGTCCTTGTGAAAAACAGTGATGTTTTCCTGCAGCCTTTCCCTCCAGGTGTCGGGTGGCTGGTATACCTTCGGCTTAGGAGGTTGCGGGTGGGACTGTTAGGGGCACAGGGTTACAAGATGGGCACATCTTCTTTGTGGGGTTTTCTTCCAGTTATCTCGAATCCCAGGAGCCCTTCCGATGTTTGAGCTGGTTGAGCGGCAGCCTTCCCACTTCTCGTGCCCAGATGTGCTGAATCTTTCACTAGGTAACGTCCCTGTTGTCCCTGGAGGAGACATGGAACACCCCCTTTTCTATGCCCTTTGCCTTCACTTATAAATATTGAGGGAAGTTAGATTAGAGCTCTATGGATTTTTGTGAGGTTCTTTGGCTTTGTTTCATTTTATTATAAACTCTCTTATAGACTCATTACTTTGTAGTCTGTGTTGTGGCCCATGATTCCTGTTATTTCAATTTTTAATTTACCCAGCAGTATTACACTTGGAATAATTGACTAATTTGTATATAGATTTTTAAATGCATGTGCTTGCATATGCATTTATTAGTCCTAAGCTACTGCTGGTGTTTTCATAAATCTGTAATGTGTAAGATTATCCTGGCACATTACACTTTAATTCAACCATGGATCTCGTAGAGAACATCCCTGAGGTTACAAATTTACCATATGTCCCTCTTGTTCTCTTTGGTTAATGGCGAGACTTACATCAAGCATTAGGATTAGGGTGGATTGGGTTTTTTCCTTTTTTTTTTCTTTGTTCATTTTACCTTTTATTTTTAATTAAAAACATTTTGCTGATTTTTCTCAGTTCCCTCCTGTGCCATTTCTCAACCTTCTCCCCACGCTTAGCATTTCTTCCCTATGAGCCCTGTCAGAAGTGGCACAGCCTAGTGCACAGGGGTTTGATTTGTAGTCAGGGAAGCCCCCCCAGGGTCCTCCCTTTATCGCTGAGCCCTGAACCATTCTCTGGTGGTGACCACCTGGTCACTGCGGGGACTCCAGACTCCACCAGTCCCAGGCCCTGGGAGAGGGGGGCGTGAGCGCCGAGGGCCCCTTCATGGGGCCCTGCCTGGGGACGGGGTGGTTTTGATCTCTCCTTAAGGCAGCCGGGTTTGAAAGTGGGGAGCCCCGAGGAGCCCCTGGGATATCCCTGGGCCCACGCCAAGCACTCGGGGAGCACCTCTTGGCCTTAGTAGGACTCCTCCCCGAGCATTCGCTGACTCGGCTGCTTTTCTCTCCCCTAGATTCTTCCGATGTGGAGAGACTGGAAAGGTTCTTTGACTCCGAAGACGAAGACTTTGAAATTCTGTCCCTTTGAAAAGCCTGGCCGGCTGACTCGCCTGATGCGTGGGGGGTGGGGGGTGGGGAGGGAAGCCCCTCTGAGAGCCCGGCTCGGCGGTTTTCACAGGCACTTGATGACATCCCAGTGTTCCATCCATCCCGGCGCGCGCGGCCTCCGAGCAGAGGGGCGCTGCCTGCATTCGGTCCTTGGATCAAGAATGTTTTCATGGAAGCCTTAATGCTTGGAGTCAGGATCCTCAGCACAAAACACTTTTTCAGGAAATGGAGACGCGGTCGCCTCGGTGTGGAAAGGTCCCGCGTGAGCGGAGCCGGGACTGGCGTGCTGCACGTCCGGAGCCGGGCCCTCCACCTCCTAACCCTCTAGGCTTTGGTTCGCTTTGGATACCGGTTCTTTTTAGTTAGGCAGCGGGAGCAAAGTAGGCTGGACATCCTCAGCTCCAAGGGGGGAGCTGAGCCAAGCCTGTGGTACGGGGATAGCCCGGACCCTCCCATCCATTTCTCCTCCTCCTCCATGGGGCTGCTGCTCGGGCTCCATATGCAGTGCTTTCTGCAAGACACGTGATTGTCTTTCTTTGTCTTCTTTCAGTTCTCTGCTACTCCTCCATTATTTTAAGGGCTATCCTTGGGGGCTGGGAATTGGACTGACTGGATTTTACTATGACAAGGTTTCTCATTTTAAAAAAAAAAAAAAAAGGGCAGAATTGGCTCTTTAAGACCACTATACACACATACACACACACACACACACACACACACACACACACACACACACACACA
>JAJPUD010002619.1:45348-90617 GCA_023553655.1 Myrmecobius fasciatus
ACACACACACACACACACACACACACACACACACACACACACACACACACACATTCTCTAGAAAAAATCCCCCATAGTTGTGAACAGTGTATTTAAACCAAGAGAAAGCAAAAAAGAAGGATTTCTGCCCCTGGCAGGTGAACACGCCCCTGAGGTCATATGTACTTAACGGGTACATTTTCTGAGTGGTTGTTGGTGTTGTAGAAAGTTTTCAGTGTATAAAACTCAAGATTTGCCCGTCTCTTCAGAAATACTGCATCATCGTCAGAAAGCTAGGACAGTACAACAGGCTGTTTTTCTAAGAGGGGGAAGAGATTAAGAAAAACTCTCCCATTGAACCAAGAATCAAACACTGGCCTTTGACAGGCAAGAACATTAGCAAAAAGTCTTTGAGAAGATGGGCCAGTCTCTGCCATCAGTGGTGTGAAAAGCTGTGAAGAAGAAGCGGGTGTGGGAGTAATACTTTGTGCGATTAGCCCTCTCCTCATAAGTAACGGCCCACCGAGAGGGCTTCTGTGCTTGGTGCAGCATTAGCTGGGATGGCCTTGGCTTTATGCTAGCTTCAGCGGAGAGTTGGGAGGTTGGCTGTCCGGTGCAGGGATGGTCTTAGAAATCAAGGACAGATCACCCTTGTGATGATCCACTTAGGCCGGCCTGGGATGTTTTCTGGGCCCTCAAAAACCGCCTGCTTGGTTTTCTTTGGCTGTTGGGTTCTTTCATTGTACCCTCATCTGCACTGCTAGACCAATTCAAATCATTTTAGTCCTTAGCTGACTGGCTCTTCAGCCCCATTCGAGTATAAAGCTGCCATTTTTCCTGCAAGTATTGTCAGTTCTTTAGGAAACATTTAAAGGGAGAGGGATTTTTGTGGACCATCTGTTAATCATGCATCTAAGGAATATGGGTGAGGTGGCCCTTCTATGACAAACATTTCCTATACTTCATTCCTAGGAAAGAGAAATTGGTAATTTGCCAAAATGCTAAGGGCCCGTGTTGGCCACTTTTTTGACTCTGTCCTCTGCAAGTAAAGGGGAGTAAACCGTTAGGAAGGAAACACTTGAATATTCAGTTCTGTTACATCGAGTGAAATGGATTCAGTGGTTTGCCTCCGCATCCGGTGCTGTGTGTCCTGCCTAAGAGGTCCAAGGCACCTGCTGAAGTTGAGAAGAAACAAAACTACTCCATTTCCTCCTTTTCCTTTTCTTATCCATTCCTTGTCTTTCACATATATTTGGGGGTGGTTAAGGAGAGTGGGGATAATTCTCCATTTAGTGCTTTATGTTTTTATCTGAATAAATAACTGACAAGCTTCTTAAAAGCCCTTTGGTTTCTGAAACGTCACTCTGAATCCCAACTGAGATTGAGTCGTCTGTCTAAAGTTGGCTTGGGTTGAAGATGGTTACTTTGAGATCAAAATCTTAGGAGGAGCAAGTGCTTTATTTAGCTTGGACCTTTTTCCCATAACGTGTGGATTCATATCCTGAATCACTGAGTCTCCCCCCTCTTCCTCTGCAATGCAGCAGCACACCAGGAAATGGTCATGGGGTGCCCGATCTTGGGCCATTGATAGTGTTGAGAGTTGGTCATGTTCCTCCTGCTACCAGTCTGATGCATGGGGCAGATGGAGAAAGCTGCTTGTGGTAAAATTAAGGGAACCCCTGTCTGGGGATTTTTCTCCTGTTGTTTACATCCCCTTGTCCTTACTATGTATTTCTTATTGTGGGAGAAACAGTCAACTACTCTTCATGCATTCACTGAGTTAGCCCTGTGTGGAATAGTTCCCCTCCATAGAGTCACAAGATCATCAGTCTTTTAGGTATGTAACAACCCAAAGTTGGGCGTTGAGCCTTTGTAGTGCTAAGGTTGGCCAGCAGTGCCACCGTATGGGTCCCACAAATGTGTTAGATCCCTCGCTTGCTGGTACCATATTGAAATGACAGAAATGTTCCCCCAAGTTCAAGGAAGAGGTACTGAGTTTTGTACATTGGTGGCATTACATACGCAGAGAATATCTCACTGCTCCTATGCAGGGTGGTGATTTCTGGTTGGTTCTGTTGCTGGGATGTCAAGTCCTTGGAGGGCCTTGTGGAGCTCATCAGTGATCAGTCTGATGAATATTAATCCAGGGCTGTCCAGATGAGAGTTGCCTCCATTCCAAATCCACGAAAACTCTTCCAATTTTCAGTGAGTTCTCAAGTTTTCCAATCCCCTGTTTCTGTCATCTGGAACCTGAAGGCTCCCCAAAAACCCTAACTAGTGCAGAAATATACATGGCATCTTGGGTGGAACTTTTTAAAATGGAGAAGTCCTATTAAGTAATTGAAGTATGCTGCCTTTTTGAGTTCAGTATGCTTTAAACCCTTGTTGATGAGAGTGAAGAACAAAATAGTTTGGCCTCTTACCTGTCACTATTTGGATGTTTTTCTGGGGAATTGAAGTTTTTTAAAAATGAATGATTCAAGTGAATGATTAGCTAATAGCATGAAAGAATAGTTAACAATAGTTTATCTTGAGCTTAGGTATATACTTGAGCTCAGGTTTGGAGACACATTTCTATAGTTCATCTATATTTTATCCTGTGTTCCATGTGTTTAATGAAAACTTTAAACTAGAAAAATAGAAGAAAAGCTGTTTTAGGAAAATGAGCAATATATTAATTTTTGCAATAATGCGCAATTCATCTGTGTATCGAGCTTAAAGGTTAAGAGAGCCTCCTAACAGCTTGAATGTACCTTTATACTGAGAAAGACGCCTTCCATTAGGTGTGGACACCCTCATTAAATTTGCAGTGTTGGTAGATGGGAGACAGCTGCCTCTGGATCTGGAGATAAAGAAGAATTATGCTCCTGGTACAGCCACATCCTTGCTGATTGCCCTCAGAGTGTGACATAGCAAGCAAGGTGCTGGACAAAGTGAGCTGAGCTGAAATGATTATCACTGCCAGCTTTGCTAATCGTCTGTGGCCTGGTTCTATAATCTTGGTGGTGTGTTTGCTGTGATCTGTTTTCTCATTAAAATTTGGATGCCACAGAAGAGGGTTTCAATGAAGCTTTGATGAGCTTGACTTGCATCTCTTGCCACTCAGGCCCTTTCCTGGGTGATGTTTTGTTTTCAGTGTCCTTCCCCTGATTGATAGAGCTTCATGTAAAGGTGGAAAGAGCCAAATGGGAATGGGGAAGGAATAGAAAGCCTAAGTCTGTTGAAGGCTGAGATGGTTTTGATCCCCCAGCAGCTAACGGTTACCCAAAAACAGAAGAAATTTCACAGAAAAGCAAAGAAAGATGCCATTCTTTCACGCTAAGGGTGTTCACTAGGTTAACCTCCCTGTCTGAAAATGGTGTCAATGGTGTTACTTCCATTAATGGAAACATAGAACTTGGTTTATACACATGCTTCTAAAAACCATGCCCCCGTGGCACGCCTGCAGCATTTGAGTGTGACCGGGGTGTCTTGGGCCCCACCTGGGGCCCAGTTGTGCTTTGGGGACTTGGGGGAACAGTCCCTTTCCTGGCAGATCCTGTGACAGCAGCGTGGTTTCCTGTGGCTGTTGTCCCTTGCCCAGTTTTGCCGAGGGTGGTTATCAGTGGCAGATGTCAGGGCTGGGCCCTCCCCTGTAACATGCTGTGGAGTGGAGGATGCCGATGGGTGCCTGCTGGACCAAGCTCCTGGCTGGGTCACTGGTGCCAAAAGCCAGGGAACAATTATTCCCCTGGTGGGGTGGAGAGCAGTGTGGTACATAGTCAGCCTGAGGGCAATTCTAATTTCTGATTCATCTCCTGGCTGGCTTGGAGCTAGTCACTCATTAACCTCCCTAAGCCATTCTGACCCTGAAGTCTCTTCCAGTTCTCGGTCTGTTGTGATCCTGTGACTTTTACAAAAGAAAGTTGAAGGCCTGTGAACAGTTTGTCAGTGATGAGCATTTTGGAAACCCGCCCATTCCAAAAGATGAGGGATTGTGACATTTCCCCTTTTCTCCCCCTGGCCTTCTGGGCCTTGTCCTCCCACCCATATCTACCTCTCATGGTGAGTTAACCCAATCTGCTGTAGATGGTCATTACCTTAGTGACTCGGGTGGATGTGCCCCCCCATGACCAGCCTTGCTCTGGGTGCCTGGGTTCTTGCACCACTTGCAATGGGCATGCAGGGGTTTTGCCCACTCTGCATCCTTGTATTGCCCTGGAATTGTTTACCATTCTTGTTCTTGGTGAGTCGTGATCTTCACTCGAGGAAGATTGGGGTTAGAGATGATCTTCTGCCTCAGATGCTGTTTGGGATCAGGCCCCGGCATTGCCTGGTTAACCTGTGCAGGCAGGAGCATCCCTTCTGCTGGATGAGAAGGGGTGGAAAGGCTTTAGTTAACGATCTTTATCTTGGTCTGGGATGTGGGAGGTCTTGGAGAGGCTGCCAGCCTTCTCTAGCCAAGGCGACCTTATTGAATGAGCTCCCTTGTTGGGGATTTGTAGGTGTGCTCCTGGACAATGAACTACTGAGGCAGCTGTGAAAGAACTGTTTGTTCTCGGAGATTATCTGCTTAGGTCGGTGTAATGGGATTGACTAATCTGTATTGATAGAGAAAAGTAATCTGCACTTTACTGAATGTCTTGTGTGTGTGCTCCGGGGCCTGAACAACTGTTTTCAGTTTTTTGAGAGCACAAGACTGGTTTAGGGGCCGTCCTTTATTGAAGCATCCCTCTTTAATACTAGTTCTAGACACAAGATTTGTCTTTTGCAATCGCAGGGAAGCAGATGGACAGTTGGCTCCCTCAGCAGGGAATTATCTCCAAATGACCAAAGCTGTGAGTGGGTGCTCCTGGTTCATCTGGTGCTACAAGAAGCCTTAGTTAAGCTAAGAGGATGGTATAGAACATTCTGGTTTCCTTTCTGGCACTTAACTCGGTACTGGCAAACAGATTTTTAATACGTGTTTTTCAACTGACTGATTTTGGCCTCTGGCAGATATCACAACAAAGCAAAACCCAACTCCCTTCTAGCAGCTTTTTGTTTTTCCTTGTGTTCTTGAAACCTTGCATTTCTCCACATTGGGAAAGGAAAATGTCCAGTTTTTAAGTTACTTCTTACTTCCCTTCTTAATTATCTTGTTTCATTCGATAGAAATCTTCATTTTCCCTTCAGTTCTGATTGTCTTGAGCCATGAAAAATTTTTTTCTTAAGTTTTTTTTTTTTTTTGCAAAACATATGCATGGGTAATTTTTCAACATTGACCCTTGCAAAGCTTTCTGTTACCAATTTTTCCCTCCTACCCCCCACCTCCTCCCCTAGATGGCAGGAAGTCTAATACATGTTAATTATGTTAAAATATTTGACAGATTGAATATATGTATACATATTTGTACAGTTATCTTGCTATACAGGAAATGAAAAAAAAAAAAAAAAACCTGAGAAGGGAAACATAATGCAAGCAAACATTAGTAGAGAGTGTGATAATGCTGTGTTGTGGCCCATTCTCAAATCCCACAGGCCTCTCCCTGGGTGTAGACGGCTTTGTTCATCACTGAACAATTGGAACTGGTTTGAAACATCTCATTGTTGGAGAGAACCATGTCCTTCAGAATAGATCATCGTATAGTCTTATTGTTGCCATGTACAGAGCCATGAAATCTTAAAACCCTAAGTTTAGAGATGCAAGGAACCAGAGGGAATTAGTCGAGTTGTCTCATCATTCAGATGTAGACACAGGAGTGAAGGGGCTTGTCCTGGGTGCCACAGAGCAGTATGTCTGGGATTTGGACTAGGATTGCCAGTGGTGTTTGTGTGCAGGGAGTAGTACCTTCACTTCTCCAGTGCTGATGTGATTGTGGGACAAAGAACCAATGGTTCGAAGCCTCTAGCTTGTGTGAGAACCGGAGGCTTTCACAGGTATCAGTGTATGTCATCATTGCCATCTTTGCAATATTGCAGCCTCAGAGAGGTGAGACAATATTCAGGTCTTGGCAATTTTTTTTTGTGGATTTGGCTTTTAAAGGATTAATTTTAACATTTTAATGTTAAACATTACTTTTTTGGAGGGGGAGGTTGCTCTTATAAGGTAGCTGAAGTCACTTTCATTGTATTTCTGCTAATGGCTATTTTTTAGCTTTATCTGTACAGTCTGGGACCATGGGAGTTGAGTTTGCTTGCTTTAATTTATGTTGCAAGATCAGGACAGATATTTTAACTTGAGACCCTTGATATTCATGGAGCAGACAAGGAAACAGGTATAGAGAAAGAAAGTGATATACATTGGATCAACCAGTTGCTCAAAACTGGCAGAGCCAGAATTGGACCCTGATTAACTCCAGGACCACTGTTCTAACTACCTCCCTTAAGTCACCTTGTATATGCCTTTCTACAGATTTATTTACCCAGAAATGCTCAACCTTTTATAAATTCTCTTTGGAAAAAGGTAGAAGTAAACTTTATAGAATATTTGGGTTCTTATTGTGAAGGGCAGATAATGATAATTTTCTTACCTGAATTATGTTAATACAGGAGGGCTTCAATGAGGAAAAAGGACATTGTGGAAATGAAAAAAAAATGGTATTTGCTTACAGAATAGCTAGTGTTTAGAGTCCAGTTGGAACTGGTATAAATTGATGAATGAGTTTATATTCATATTGAAGCTGTGCCTTTTGAGAATGGAACGTGACATTTCTTTTGAGGACATCCTTTGAGACTCTCCTAAAGTTGTTTGAAGGCAAGGTTGGTGCTAATGAACTCCTGTTGGTCAGTACACGATGACATGCTTTCCCATATCTAGAGCTTGACTGGCTTCTTGGCTCTGTTCTATTTGGGTTCTCCACTTAGGAGAGCTGATGGTTCCCCACCCCCACCACTGACCTTGTTTCAGTCCTATGTCGCTGTAATATTGAACAGATGTTCACATTTGATTCTTCATAGAGATGGAATGGGGGTGAGGAGAAAATTGGCAAGGAAAAAGATGCAAATGATGGCCTTGTTATCCAACATCAAAGTGGTGAATTCACATTAGGCCAAGGATTTTAGTTTTTAGATAAAGGAACATTTGGATTGGAATAACTTGAGGACTTTTGTTTTGTTTTAAAACTAACCTAGAACTGAAGTTTGTGAGGTGGTTGAGAGTAAAATAAGGGCAGCCTATGGAATAGCTTTTTTTTTTTTTCCTGTTGTGAATTGATTTGTTTAGTAATCAAAATTGTGGTCTTGGTCCTTTTTGTGCCACAATCTGAACCATCTGATCATGGTCTGTTCCTAAGAATCAAGGGCTTATGCTCCCAGAACACTAGGGAGATGGGGAAGTCTTCCCAGGATTATGAACCAATGAAGAGAAAGTGTGAAATGGCCACCTGCTGTGTCCTGGATTTCCCTGTTTCCTTCCCAAATCCTATTGCTCTTGCTATGGCTAACAAATGACTCAATATCCCTGCCTGCACATGATAGATTGAGGCATCTAGTCCAGCTTCTTTGAACTTTTGTGTCACAGACCCTGGAGCCATCTGGTAAAAACATCTGAGTTCTTGGAAGGTTTTTAAATGCCTAAAATAAAATACTTCAACTATAAAATCTAAAATCCTCAGACCCCTGATCTAGTCCAACACGTGATTTGACACTTAAGAGATTTAACAAATTCTTTTTTTGGTGCTTTTTCCCTGTACCACAAGTCTTTCACTTTCTAGTCTTTTCCCTACAGCTGTGCTTGCCCTCCAGCCACCATCCTCCCAGGACCTTGGACAGCTCAGAACTAACATCTGTCTCTAGGCTCTCTTATCTATAGGAATGGAAGCCCCTTGAGGGCAGAGGCTGGCTGAGCCCCAAGTCTAATCTGACTCTCCAGCTCCTCAAACAAGGAAGGCATTAAGTTTGTGAAGATTGGCAATTCCCAGATGATCCCCATTTCATGTGGGTTTCATTCTGTGACAGCCTGTACTTGAGCTTAAAATGTTCTGCAGAATCCAGAAAGAGACTGGGTTCTTTTAAGGGTTGGACCAGCTCTTAGCAGAGCAATCCCAGTGGAACAATTAAGTCAAGAAACTGGGTTTGTGTATTCTGCTCGGGCATATACTCAAGCAAAATCTGCTTTCACTTCCTGCCTGCACAGTGTCAAGTTTTCAGTGAGAGATGGTAGTAGGGGGCAAGAATGACAAGTAGGATGGGCCCAGTGTCACCCAGCTGTTACGTGTCTGAGACCAGATTTGAACTCAGGTCCTCCTGACTTCAGGGCTGGTGCTCTATCCACTGCGCCACCTAGCTGCCCCTAAATGCTCAGCTAACTCCCCTCCGTGAGCCTGCTTTCTCTGTATTGGGATGAGTTTCCTGTTTCACCTGCCCCCTCCGGCCCTTGGTGATTCTCAGCATGAGGACAACTTCTGAGATCTTTTAGATCTGAGGATGGGCTCTAGGCAGCTTTAGTGAGCCTCCATTTTCTCCATTAGGGACATAATTATTATACATGGTGCTTGTAAGGAATATATTTTGTGAGCCACATGCTATTTCTAAGGTCCCAGTTCTAAAATAATCTGACTGAAGCTTGAACATTCAGACTTCCAATCAAGTCTTGATGGTTTGTCTGAGGATTTTAAAAATAGATGTATCGAGGGCCTCGATCTTTTGTGTATTGAGATTTGATGGGTATTTTTTACTTCAGAAGGTCATGAGATACGGTTTAGGGCAGGATAAAAATCCCTATTGTGTGTTCAAGAGGCAACACATGGCAAGGGCTCAAAGTTTACAATAAGTTTAAATGTAAAACCATGTGAGTGAGATGGTTTGGTTTGCCTTCTACACTTATTCTTCAGAAGGAACTTTTCTTTGCCCACTTTTCCACGGAAGGTTGTTGGGTTAAAACTAGAGTAAATATAATTGGAAAGGGGAGAGGACAGATGTCCAATGAGAATTCTGTATTCCTGATTCATCATCCCATTGTTGATTAAGGGCAGAGGCAAATAAATGCTGCAGGCCTGAACCTCCAGCCTGATTTTTGGACTCCTCTTCCCAACCAAATTGAGTCAGCAGCAGCTCATTCTGCCTGGTCCTCAGCTACCATGGTTTCCCCAGAATCCAAGAGTTGGGGAAAACACGTAAGCCACACGTGATAAAGGTGTGTCACATATAAGGAGCACTGTGAGTTGTCTTCCTAGGTGGCCCTTCTGGAGCGATGAAGGACCAGGAGATGAGCTCTCCATTTCCACATCTGTCCCTCTGATGTAAGTCATCAGAACTGGAAAAGTCTGGGGTTTTTAAGTTGCTTTTTCTTGTTAGTGTTTAATAAATCTGCATTTTCTTGGTGGAATTTTCCCTGTAAAAAACAAATTTTTTTAATTGGTAGGCCATTAAGACTCAATATTTACTGATGTATGGAACATGAACCCCACCATGATCACTCTGATGTTTCAAGCTCCGTTTCAAGCTCATAGTGGGAAGCGGAAATCTTCAATTCCTCAAAGTCTGATGGACTTTGAGCAGCTGGGGTGGTTCAGTGGGTAGAGGTTCTGGACTTGGAATCGCAAAGACCTGAGTCGGGTACATCAGCACCTCTCTTTCTGTCCCAGTTTTGTTATCTGTAAGGTGGGAATCAGTCCCTACCTTATGGTGTTAATTGGTCATTCTTGCCCCAGCTCCACAACATGGCTTAGGCTGATTCCCAAGTTGGCAAGTCTGACCAACTGCATTACGCCTCAGCTTTCTGACCACTGGGCTGATGCCCTGCTGCCCCCAATACAACCAGAACTTACCCTAACCAAAGGGGCCTTCTCATTCTGGCCTTGGTGCCACTTTGTTGAGTCATTTTAGTCACATCCAACTCGATGGCCCGTTGTGGGGTTTTCTTGGCAGAGATTCTGAAGTGGTTTGTGCAGTTTTGTCCTTCGGCTCATTTTCTGCATGAGCAAACTGGGGCAAACAGGATTCTGTGATTTGCTCAACGTCTCAGAAGTGCCCGAGCCCAGACCTAGCACTCGAGCTGCTGTGCCACCAGATTTGGGCTCCTTCACCCAAAATGCCTCTTTCCACTAATACCAAAAAGCCTCAAGTCCATCGAGCCGGGTAGGAAGGCTGGGCTGGCCCGTGGTGAGCTTGGAGCTGTGCTGGGTAGGAGCCCAGATGACTCCGGCGTGGTCTTTATCAGCCCACAGCCAGGAGGATCCTTGAGGGACTTTTGGACAGAAGGTGACTGGGGGTGCAAACAAGGGCCATCTGCACATCCACAGGGGAAAGTCCAATTTTCAATGCTGTTTTCTGATGGGCGAGTATATGGGTCATGGGGCAGTGCTGCGGTTTCTGAGAAGGTGATTCTCAAGGGCTTGCTGTAAACTCAACTCCACCAGAAATCAGTGTTTCATCCTTGTATCATCTGCTGAATTCAGCTGCAGCAAAATCCTAATAAGATACAAGAAAGGGTTCAGATGTGGACTCCTCACCTCGCCGGGCCTTTTGTGGGCCCTGGACACAAAGGTGAAGCCCAGTGTCCGAATGAGGATGAGCGAGGGCACGGTCAGCCCCGGGCCAGCCTCTGGTTCTCCTCTCTGCCAGGCGTCTTTCCACATTGCAAACTTAACAGACGTACGGGGTTTGCTCTCAGATCTCAGATTCTCCGTCACCAGCGGGGCTTGGCCCAGCATTGCCTGACTGACCCAAGGACATCAACGGAGAGGCTCTTTCTGGAGGAGGGCAAGGGGGCTGGTTCCTGAGCCCCTTACCCAAGCCCACAAGCTCCAGGAAAACTGTTGCCAACCACTCACCGGGTGGGCTTCCGCCCTTGGGCTGTTTTCCTTTCCCCCAAAGGAAGGAGACCGGACAATTTGTGTGTGGATGATTGAAAAGGAGGCCCTCTTAGTCAAAGGGGAGCCCTGGCACTCCTCATAAAGCAAAGGAACCACCTCCTCCCTCCCCTGGGGAGACTGGCTTCGGTTGCTCCCTTCTCACTGGGGATCCCCCACCTCAAGCCACTTTCTTCCTCCCTTCCAACAGATCTTCCTATTTTTCCCTCCACCTGGAGCTAAGGAGAGTCACACTCAGGCAGAGTAAGCAGAAGCCAGCCTTAGCTTAGGGTGTAGGTAACAATCAGGAGTTCCAGGACAGCCAGCAGCACCCTCCTTACCCAAAACTGCCATTTGGAACCATGTACCTCTGAACTGCCAGCTTAACGTCCAACCATGCCGATGTTTGGCTCATGGGCAGAGGCAGGGGCTTCCTACTGAATGCCAGTCACGGCAGCCCTACAGCTCAATTTCTCTGTCCCTGCACTGAGCATCCTGAAGGAACAAACCTTGGTCTTTTTGTTGTTGTTGCTGAGGCAATTGGGGTCACACAGCTAGGAAGTATCTGAGGGCAAATTTGAACTCGGGTCCTCCTGACTTCAGGGCTGGCGCTCCATCCACTGCACCACCCAGCTGCTGCCCCATGACCCTTGATCTTGAGCCTCTTTCACAGTGACTTACAATTAATTTTTCACCCTAGCATGAAGCTGTCCATCCCCACCAACGGACATTTCTTGAATCCTGACAAGTGCCCCGTGAGCCCCGTTTCACAGCTTTCTCCTCACTCCAGATACAGAGGTGACCCAAGGCCACTTGCCCAGGGCTGGCTCTCCCACTGGTCCCAAGGTCCCACTGGCTGCTCTCCTCCCTTGGGTGGACAGTATGGTTCCAGTCACCACTGGGGCTACTTAGGAAACCCGGCCCTGCTGGCGTGTCCCCGGGAGGAAAGAGCTGGCTTTGGAAGACGGACGGTCATGACCAAGGCGACCTCATGGTTGCATTCAGTGCCAAATTTAGGGATGTTTGAGAGTCCTCGTTTTGAATTCAAGAAAGGGGGAGGACACGTGAAGCTTCTTCTCACAGCTGTTTTCCCAAGTGAACCCACGTTTTTATGAAAAGAATTAGCTGCAGGTCTCCCCGGTTTTATTCATCCCCAAGCATGGCCAGCATTTTAAATGAGGACACCGGCATGGAACATTAGACAACTGGAGTTTTCCAAAAGAATAGCAGCACAGTTCAGGGGAACACTGGGGCTGCAGTCAGCCCAGATGACCCAGGACAATTCATTTAGCATCAGTCCTAAAAAATCAAATCGAGCAGATCAAATAATTCATTTATTTCACTAATACTTCTATGATTGCATTTAAAAACAAGGCTGAAAAAGAAAGGAGAATGGGCGCTCTCTAGTCCTAGGACGGGGACGAAACCTTACTGGTAGCTCTGGAAAACCTCCTGTCCACTGCCCTGAAAGGTGATTCTGGTCTCCTATGGAGGCTGCGGCCTCCGGCTATCATCCGCCTCCAAAACCTTGGTCCCTTTCCCCTCTCAGACACCATTTCCTTCCCGGACATGGGCTCTCTGGAGCTGAGCACAGGATGGTGGGCCGGCTCTATTTCCACAACTCGCCCACGGGCCTCTCCTGCACCTTTTGGATCATCTCCTCAGTGAGGGTGTAGATCTCTCTGTGTAAATCTTCTATGCTCTGGGAGGCATCGAGGGTCTGGTTCCCCGCGAGGACACAGAGGAGGAAAGAACAAACAAGGATTAGAGTTTCCAGAGCGGGAGGGCTGGGATGGGAACACCCTGGGAAAGGAGCCGGGGCTCCCCAGTCCTTCATGCTCGGGTACCCTGGCAGAAGAAAGGCCTCCTGGGCAGGAGGAGACTAAAACAGAACCCCCCCCCCCACCAGGGCCACAAGGTCACAGAGGGAACCTTGTCCCGGGGACAAGCTACTGCTGCCTACGCGTTATAAATACGAGTGAGTCCAGAGCTGACATGGTCACCCCGTAGCATTTGCAAGGTGGGGAAGTGGAACCTCGGAAAGAGGTCAGGGCTTGAGAGAAAGACCGGGGGGCGGAGCTACACCTGGAGATGACCGAACCCATGGGAACTAACGGGATCACCCCCTCAGGAGCAGCCCAGGGGAGGCCGGAGGGGCCCCCGCTCACCTTCCAGTTTAAGGAATTGTCCTTCATTAGCTGGTAGAAGCGCTGCAGGGCCTTCTCCTGGAAGGCGCCGTTCTCATAGCGCTCGCTGCCAAAGTTGCCCCGTTTGGCGGCTTCCAGGGAGCTCAGCTGCAGGAAGAGGATCAGGTCCGGCTTGGGGAGCCCCACGTCGGGCTGCTTGCACCAGTCAAGCGAGAAGTTCTGCCGAGAAGGGGAGACACAGTCGCCTGGGCTCGGGACGGAGGCCCGGGGCCTCTGCTCCAAAGGAGACGCGCAGGGGCCCTTCCCCGGGAGGAAATCCCCTGGCAGAGACCTTCTCAGATGGACGGGCTGCCCTTGGAGGCCTCCTGGTTCTCTGGCACCAACCCAGCGCCCCCAAGCTCCCCTTCCCCATGCCTGGTGCCCAGGCCTGGTCCGACCTCATGTAAAAAATACGCTCCTAGTCAAAGGAAGTCATGATTTCAAGGAATCAAGGACCCCCCACCGCTCCAGCTTTATTATCTTTGTGACGTCAGTTTAAAAAAAATATCAAGCATTAGCAAGATAACTATAAATATGTACACCTACGTTCAATTTACGTAAGATTTTTACCATATTTAACATATGTTGGATTGGAGCCATCGAGGGAGCAGGTGGGAGGAAGAGGGGAAAAATTGGAATACAAGGTTTTGTAAGGATCAATGTTGAAAAAGTATCCCTGCATGTTTTGAAAATAAAAAGCTTCCAAAAAATTAAATAAAAAAAAGAAAAACCATCATCATATATAAAATTTAAAAGCACTACAATGACATGATCTGCTGCACACTTTTTGCTTTTTCCTATCCTCACAATTAAGCATGAGTATGTAATATAAATATACGTACATTTACTACACATACATATATACAGAATTATGTGCATATATATGCACATATACCTAGTATCTTTAAACAAATATATATACATACAGATACACGCATCTGTAAGACCATACTAGCCTTATTTTCTCCTATCGTGTCTTTTTTTTTCTTTTTTTAAAATTTTATTAATACTTTTTATTTGCAAAACATATGTATGGGTAATTCCTCAACATTAACTCTTACAAAGCTTTCTGTTACAAATTTTTCCCCCTACTCCCCACCCCTCCCCTAGATATCATCTGTATTTCTGAGTAAATAGCATCTTCCTTCGTGGTTCAAGTTTTTCCATGTTTTTCTAAGTCAACAACTCATTATTTCCAAGACCACAGCAATATTTCACTCAATCACATCCTATCTGGGAGACTTGCTATGCAAATTTTCCTCCTAATTTTCTGCATTTCTTCTATTCTTGGCTAAATAGATTTTATATATACAAAAAATTATTTTAAAATAATGAAAATTATTCTTTTATACTTCAACAATGATCTCACCTCATAATATAGCTTAAGATCTCATACTGCTGAACTTCCTTTTTTAAAAGATTTTGGTTTTTTTGTTGTTGTTGTTGTTTTTAAATAATGGCTTTTTATTTTTCAAAATACATGCAAAGTTGTATTTCCTTTATCGGATTATTCTTTCTTATAGATACGATTTCTCCTGAACAAAAAAATGATGTGTGGCAATAACTATACATATATTCGATTTAAGTATTCTAACATAATTATCATGTAGTGGATATCCTGCCATCTAGGGCAGGGGTGGGGAGCAGGGGGGAAAAATTTGTAACAGAAAGCTTTGTAAGGGTTAATGTTGAGGAATTACCCATACATATGTTTTGCAAATAAAAAAGTATTAATAAAAAAAAAAAAAAACAAACAAAAAAAACATGCAAAGAAGAGTACCAGCCCTGAAGTCAGGAGGATCTGAGTTCCAATTTGACCTCAGACACTACACTTCCTAGCTGTGTGACCCTGGGCAAGTCACTTAACCCCATTTTGCCTCAGGGAAAAAAAAAGATAATGGTAAAATACATATATAGTTTTTTTTTTTAAAGCTTTGTATTTTCAAAACAAATGCAGTTTTCAACATTCACCCTTACAAAACCCTGTGTTCCAAAATCTTCTCCCTCTCTTTCTACTTCCCCTCTCCTTAGACAGCAAGTAATCCAACAGAGCGTAAACATGTACAATTTTTCTAAATATTTCTAAATTTATCATACTGTGCAAAAACAAACAAAAAAAAAGAAAACAGGAAAAAATGAGAAGGAAAAAACAAGCAAACACAAACGGGTGAAAATGCTACACTGTGATCCACCTTTTCTCATCTCTCAGAGGCTCTTTCCACCCCAAGTCTATTGGAACTGCCTCGAAACACCTCATGGGAAGCTATGTCTTTTACATCTTTTTGCTCAGGTTACTTTCAGGTTCCTGTCCTTTTGTTCTTCTAAATGAACGTAGGATTTTTCTAACTCAGTAAATAGGTTTTTAGTAATTTAGTTGGGCTGCCTTGGAAAAGATGAGTTAGGCAGAAATGATATTTAAAAACCATGTGCCTTCCTTCTGTGTTCACAGAGTTCTGGTGTCTGTTTTGGGAGGTGCATGCTGGGTATTTTACTGGCTAGGTATTTTAAATAGCCTAAAGCAATACTGGGTAAGACTGCTGGCCTGCAGTGTGGGAGCTCTATTTCCTTCACTTTTGACTAAATCTCTCTCACTTTTTCTGAGATCATGATTACTATCCCCGCTTTTTTTATATACTAAATTCTACTCCTGCCCTTTATTTTATTGTATCTTTGCAACGTTTCCTAAAAGCAACGTATAACTGAAATCAGATTTTTACTCTGCTATCCATCCCCATTCTAAGCCACAATTACATGGGTGTTTTTTTCCTCCTTCCCATTTTTCCTCCCTAAGCGTCTCACCCTTTTACCCCATCCCTCCTCACCCTCTGCTTTCCTTCCACCCATTACTTTGTCCTCCTTTGCCCCCCCAGAGTACCCTCCCAGGCCGGTGTCTCCCAGTCCCCTCCACACCAGCATCGCCCCCCCCCCCCGGCCCCCTTGCGGATGTCCCCACCCTCTGGTCCTCAGGAAACTCCCGGCCTGCCCAGCCCAGCTTTCTCACCCGGGCCCATCCCCCGACTCCCCGGACCTCGACGCCGGGGCGCTCACCTCCTTGGCGCTGGTGAAGGCCACGCCAGAGAAGGCGTACCTGTCTACCACGAGAGTGACTCCTTGGCTTAATTTCTCTTTGATCAGTGGTCTAGATGACAAAGAAGGAAGAGAAGGCTCTCTCTGTGGCAAATGTCTATGCAGATGCCCAGAGGAAGGGGCCCTGAAGGGGGCATGGACACGTGTGTGTGTGTGTGGGGGGGTCCGAGGCCTTCAGAAGGCCCGGCTCCAGACCACAGTGCAGAAGAGGACACGAGCTCTCCTGAAGCCGAGGCCCGAACGGGCCCGCCAGTCCGACAGGCCCCAGGGGGAGGGATGTGCCCGGGGACCTCGGCCTTACACCTGTTCCCAGCGGTTTGCGGAGAAGAGGAGATGCACTGTGTGGTCCTCCATGTTGCTCTTCTTCTCCAGGTAGGAGCTCAGCAGCTTGCCGATTTCTGTGGATCTCTCTGCCAGGAAGAGAAGTGGGGAAAAAAGGGGAGCTCAGCCAGGGCCGGGTGGACCCTGCCCCCACCCAAGCTCTGCCGATGGGCCCTGCTCCAACAGCACCAGCCCTGGGAGCTGCTGCAAGAATGCGGGAGACGGGGGACATTCAGGCGTGGGAAGAGCCGTCGGCGCTGGGGCCCAGGATCGTCCTCTCTGTGAGCAAGCCCGTCCCGAGGGCCTGGCGAGCCTGGAGGCGCTGACGGGCGACAGGAGCTCTGGCGCTCATCCCAGAACCTTCCCCTCCACGTGGGGACATGGACACAGACTCACTCACTCCATGGAACAACAAAGCGAGACGCTCGGCACAAATAAATGATAGACCCTTTTTACTGGCCCGTAGGAGAGACGGGCCCTCTTCTGTGCACAGTCTGGAGCTGGGCCTGCCAGGCCTTGTACACTGACCCCCCTCCCCCCGCCAGACTTGTCCATGCGGACATTAGAAAGGGAGCCCTCTCCTCCCTGCAAAGTCAGATTATTTAATGATGTGGAGCAGTTGTGTGAGACATTATTCGTTCTTTTGGTCACTCTGGGGCACAGCCTCGCGGAAGGCTTAATCCTAAAGAATCCAGGTGTCTGGGAGATGGACGCCCACAGAGCAGGGCACAGCTCAGGGAGGGCAGGGAACTCTGGATCAAACGCAGCCTCCACACTCCTAGTGGCTCTGGCCAGAGCACTCTGCACCGGAAGCCCAGGCGGATGGGGAGCCGCTCTCACCTCATCCACCCCTTTCCCAAGAGCCAGCTGCAAGGGAAATCCTCGGGCCTTCCTAACCGAAGGGCTGAAGGAGAGGGAAGGGGCCGAGGCAACCCCAGGGTTTGGTCCCCAAGCAAGGGAGCCTGAGGGCCTGGTGGTCCAGCCAAGGCTTGCTGAGACGGGCGGGCAGCAGGGAGAGGCTGACCACATGGAAAGCGGCCAAAGTGGGAACAGCACGCATATAAATATATGTACACACACACACAGACAGACACCCCCTCTCCCCTCGTCCCTGACTGACTCCAGATTGCTCAGCATTGGCAAGGTTCCCCCAGCACTCTCTCTGAAATCCCTGGACACCTCAGAGGCCTGAGTCGGGCCTGGGGAGCCATTCCGTTTATGGTCTAAGATCAGCCGAGAAAGGCTCCTTCTGTGGGAGGTTTTTTTGGCTTTAGAGGCCGTAATTCATATTCCTGTGAGGTGTAAGCCCCGGCTAATAACGCTGTAAAGATATGGAAGGCCCATGTACATGCGTGTGCACACGCTCGGCAAACAGGCACCTATTTGGTGCCTTCCTCGTACCACAGACTGATTCCTCCGAGAGCGTGGCTTCTCCTACAGCCGCACGGGGGGCATCGAAAGGTGGGAAGGTGAGGCCTGCGGCAGAGGTCATGCTCACAATGCACCCGCCTCAGCGCACTGGCTATGACAAGGGGCTGGGCACAGTCGGGGCACACGGTATGGAAAGCCAGAAAAGCCGCGGGGCCTATTGCAACCTCCCTCATTTGCAAAGGAGTAAGCTAAGCCCCAAGGATCTGACCAGGGCCACACAGCCCCTACTCAGCAAGGCCAGACTCAGTCCACCAGGGATTCCCAGAGCGAGAGGAGGGTCTCCCGGCCCCCAGCGGTAGCTCTCCGGCGTCTGCCTGAAGCCCTCCGGCGATGGAGCATCCACTCCCCACTGAAGCAGCCCATTCTACACTGGCACAGCCCTGTTTGGGAGTCCTTCCTTTCCGCAAAGGTCACTGGTTACCCCTGCTGCTGCTGTCGCCACTTTCCATGCTCTCCCATGGCCCGCCTCCCTCTCTGTAAATGGAGGAGAGAAGAAAGGTTTAAGAGAATAAAAAGGTGAGAACACATTGGCCTCCTTCACAGAGACGCCTGGGTGTGGGGGCTCGGCTGGTGGGCCCCCTTCCACAATCGCGCTGTCGGGGAAGGGACAAACCCACAGGGAAATGGAAAGGAGCGACTAAAATCTAAAAACTGGGAGAGAAAACCATGGGAGCAGCGGGGAGTCCGGGGAAACGGATGCGCTGCCTGCTACGAGGGGGTTGGAGGCAGGTGGGGGAGCGGAAAAAGAGCGCCAGCCCCCGGCATCCTGGCCAGGTCGGCGCCCCGGGGTCTTCCACCTTCCTGGGCCTGTCTCCTCTGCTGCAAAAGGAAGCTCCAGGGGTCTGAGGCAGCCCCGATGAGAGCCCCTGCCTGCCTGGAGGTGCCTGAGCTCGAGGAGCCTGTTTTCTTAGGGGGGCTGCCCCCCAGGAGCTTGCTTTCTTGTGGGAGGGGGTCTGCGGCCCAGCAGCTTGTTTCCCCCCAGGCACAGCCGCGATTTGGCGGTCTGCAAAGCGCCCTGGCCTCTCAGCGCCTCCCAACACCCCCCGCGGCAGGAGCTAAGGTTACTCGGCAACCACTCAGCTGCAGGCTGGAAGGCGGGGACTTGGGACGCAGGCCCTTCTCTTCCCCACGTGAAGACCACCTCGGACCAATCATGGGCCGGATGGGCGTGGATCTGCCCTCCCCCCCCGCTCTGCTTTCTCTCACCGCCGCCTACTGCCCAGGCGCGGCATCTCCCGCCCCGCCTCCCTCCAGGCCTGGCCCTGCCCCCTACCCGGGAATCGGAGAAGTTCTGCACGGTGTCCGGACTCCAGCAGGCTCTTCACGAGCTTCCGGCATTGGGTAGTCTTCCCAGCACGATCCATGCCTTCCAACACGATGAGGGCACCACGCCGCCCCGCCATGGCCTCACGACTCTGCCTTTAGCCCTGCAACGGCTCCCCTTCCCGCCAAATGGTAATCGTCCGGACGAGGGGGCGGGGCGGAGGGAGTGCACATGCTCCGTGTACCCCTGTGGGCTCTTGTGGAGTCGGTGTGAGGAAGGCCTCGTTGACTTCACGCATGCTCATGACTCCTGGCTCCTCCCTTCCCCCCGCCTCCTAAGAGTGGGTGGGCGGGGAGAGTAAGCGGGTGGTGCACATGCTCAGTCCCTCCCTTCTCTCCTTGGCTGCTTAGGGTTTGAGAGTCCAGGGATGAGGACAAGTAGGTTGTGCGCATGCTTCTCTCGGAACCCCGGGCTTACCCAGAGGGACTTGGAGAAAGTAGTTCCAGAGCTTTGGGGATGTGGGGGCGGATTCCCGCGCTGACTTGGCACAGCCCCTCCCTTCCCCTCGCCCCCTCCGCATCGCCACCCCAAATGTGGGGGCCTCAGCCTTGGCCGCTTTCCGGGAGCCCGGCATGGAGCTGAGCCGTGGAGTTACCTGGAAAGCCCAAGAACAGGCTCTGCCATCAGGGAGCTTCCACTCTAATGGGGGCCGGCCCGCTAAAGGACACTGAAAAGGCCAGGGGCATGATGGAGGGCCCAGAGCCCGGTGGCAAATGCGTTTCTAGAGTCTCGGGGGCATCCTCCCAGGGTCCCCTCCTTCCCCTTATTTCTGCCACGTGGCCATCCACCCTTGGCTTGAGGACGTTTTTCGAAGCCTCTAAAGGGTAGAACGTCCATCCTCACACCTGCACTACATCTGCCCTCGTCCCTTAGTTTCTTATTACCGCCCTTTGGGCCTTCACAAGGCATGGGAAGCCTCTTTCAGGGGGCAGGCCAACAATACTTGAGAAAGCTATGGGATTTTCCCCACTCTTCTACAAGCTCCACTGCTTTACATCTGAAGAGAGGGCAGAAGCTTCCTTATTAGCTGATGTGTTGCCGGCCGGACCCGGTTCTGCTTAGTCTTGCTCTTGCCATGGACCCTGATTGGTATCATTAAAAAGAAAAGGAATTGTTACCCAGTAAATCAAATATCAGACTAAGCCCAGGAATTCATAGGTCAGGCAGTCAGTCAACAAGCATTTATGCAGAATTTTTCAGAGTTGAGGTTGTTGGGTTTGGTTTTTTTTTTTTTGTTTTTTTTTTTTGGCTAAGGCAATTGGGGTTAAGTGACTTGCCCAGGGTCACACAGCTAGGGAATGTTAAGTGTCTGAGACCAGATTTGAACCCAGGTCCTCCTGACTTCAGGGCATCCACTGCACCACCTAGCTGCCCCCGCTGTTGGTCGGTTTTGAAGAGTCGGGATTATACCACTGCCTCAAATCCAATTCCTGAGCAAAGAGCTTTGAATACAAAGAAGACAAAGCAGAGTAACTTATGAGTGAGGAGTCCCCAGATCCAGGTGTAACAGCTTACTCCAGGAGTGTCAAACTCAAATAGAAACTGCGGCTGCTAATCCATATGTAAAGATCCTTCCTAGCCTCTTAGGGCCAGCTTTGAAATATAAATTAATTTTGGATTTTTATTACTTTGTTAAATATTTCCCGGCTACATTTTAATCTGGTTTGCTGCACCTGGGAGTGTGGCCTTAACTGGTGGGCCTCGTGTTTGGCGCCTCTGGCTAACATCAATCAGGAGGAGCTGAGAAGTGACGGATCACAATGATTTTTGTTCTATTTTGTTCTGATTTCCCATGTTTCCTTTCACAGCACTTAAATAGCTATAGTGACACCGATGGATATTCCAGCTAGAATGGACACAGGTGCTACTATATTGTAACAACAGCCAAGATCCAGCAGATGGCAGCAGAACAGTCCAGCCAGGGAGGATCCTGAGATACCCCGAAAATGGACAGAAGAGCAGGGCAGTGCCCACAGCTGTCTGCAGACCTCCAAGACACTCCATCTCCCAACTCTGGGCGCCAGGGGGCACCACAGGGCACAGCACTGGTCCTGGAGTCAAAGTGACTCATATTCCCGAGTTCTAATTTGATCTCTGAGGCTTACTAGCTGTGTGACCCTAGGCATGAAACTTCACCTTGTCTGCCTCAGTTTCCCCAGTTGTCAAATGAGCTGGGGAAGAAGATGCCAAACTAGTCCAGTATCTCTGCCAAGAAAACCCCAAATAGGGTCACGAAAAGTGGACACAACTGGAAAACAACAGAAAAACAATCTCCCAACTCTGGGCACTGTCCCTTGCTGTCCCCCATGCCTGGGATGCTGTCCCTATTCATCTCTGCCTCCTGGCTTCCCCAGCTTCCTTCAAGCTAAAATCTCACCTTCCAAAAAAAAAAAAAAAAATCCTTTTCTGGCCTCCCTAAATTCCAGTGCCTTTCCTCTGTTGATAATCTCCAATTTATCCTGTCAGTAACTTTCAGTCCTACATAAACACAGAAAAAGGAAGAGAGAATGTCTAGTTTGATGGATGGCAAATTGGCCAGTATCACTCAATGGTAGAGTACAAAATGGTTAAGCTGGGAAAGATTGGCTGGAGTCATATTGTAAAGGGTTTTGAACACCAAAAGAGTTTGTATTCAATTCTAAGGGGAAGAGAGGGCCATTTCACCTTCTTGAACAGGAGCAGCATATGGTCAGAAATGTACTTTGGAAATAGCAACTGGGCAGCTGTGGACTATGGATTAGGGAAGAAGCAGTATAAAGGGAGAACCAATCAGGTTATTGTGATAGTCAAGATGAGGAGTGATGAGAATCTGAACTAGAATGGTGGTGCTTTGAGTAGAGAGAAAGGACTAGATGTAAGAGATGTTTAAAAGGAAAAATGATTAAGATCTGGCAACTAATTAGCTATGAGGAATGAGGGAGAATAAAGAGTTGGGGCGGGGCTGATTGGAAGAATGATGGTGTCCTGGACAGGAAAGTTGGGTTTTGGGGTGGGAGTGGAAGGAGAAATGAGTTCTGTTTTAGATAAATTAGATTTAAGATGCCTATGGGACATATAGTTGGGAATGTCATAAGCCAACAAATACTTCCTGATGAAAGACTGAAGTTCAGGAGAGAGAAGGGCTGGATGGATAGATCTGGAAGTCATCTGCAAAGATAATTATTCAACTTCTGGGAACCAAGTAGATCATTGAGAGAGTCGGCAGAGAGGGAGAAGGGAAATTCAGTCTGTGTTCCCTCATTGGCTAATGGCAGGAAAATTTGGGGAAGGATGTCCATTGCTGTATATGGATACAGCTTCTTTGTAATCAATTTTGCTAGATTGTTGAATTGTCTTTTGCTTTAAATTAATATACTTTCTGGATGGTCTGGTGAAAAAAAGAATACTAGTCTGGATTTATTAGCTATGGTTTTGAAGTATCAAGTCAATAAGTTTATTAACATGTAAGGCACTGGGAATAAAAATATAAGCCAAAAGAAAGATCTTGTCCTTGTTCTTGAGGAGGTCACATTCTAATGGGAGAAAGTGATACATAAAAAGGCAGGTGAAAAAGGAGGAAGGGAAGGATGGTACTGGAGCAGGGGCCTTGTAGGGAAAGTCAGAAGGGGCAGGAGTGGAGTTTCATCCCTCAGTCCTGGTCTTTACAGGAAAGGACACCCCAGTCTGGGAGTTCTAAAGATTCAAGTAGGTCTGGCTGAGCTCAAATGGCCCTTTGACTAAGATAGCTTTTCCGAGATCCCCTCAGAAGTTTTTATAGAGCATTCTTTTGTAGAATGCTCTTGGTTTCTGCATCTTTGGGAGTAGCTTTCTGAGGGGCCTTTCAAAGCTCTGAAAGTCATTTCATTTCCAAACTTTCTTTAATCAAGAACAGGAAAGAAAAGATATGATATGGACTAAAGCTTTTCAAAAGCCCTTTCTTGGTGTTTGTCAATGTGAGTCCCTTCCCCCAATCTGTGTTTTGTTTTTGTTTTTGTCTTTTGTGGGGTTTTTTTATCTTTGAACCTGGAGAGTCTGGGGTTCTGTGAAAGTATCATCAGTTTCATTTTCTGTTTAGGGGCCCTGAAGATAGTCATGCTTTTGGGTTGCTCTTTTTACTTTAGGCATCTCAGGTTAGCCCAACCAATACCATTCCCTCTTCCCTTCTTCTTTAAAACACTGTGGAGGTATTTGGAGCCAAGACAGCAGAATAGATCTACTTGACAACACCCCCCCCCCAACAAATTGATAAAATGTACTAGACCAAACCCTGATGGAGAAATCCAGAAAAAGTCACAGCAGGTTGGCACAGGAGCAGACCAAAATGTCTGCAGATTCTGGGGTAAAGGTTTGGGCAAGAGCATATGAGGCAAGAAACTGGGACAGACTAAATACTAGCACAAAAGGAGGTTCCAGACTCATTATGGGGTACCCCCAATCATTAATCAGGACACTTGACCAATACTCAGATCTGACTTGCTGATCTAGAGCAGGTGGAAACCTAGGCTTGGCATCCTGCAGTGGATTGCCTTTCCCAGATGGGGAGACCTTAGGTGGTGAACCAAGAAAGGCCGCAATGTAATATGATTTTGTGGTCCCCTGATTTTAAGGGGGGCTTCTAGTCTGTCAATAAGTCAATGATTCTAGATCTTCTGGCTTTGGAGTCTGCCTCAGGAAACTCCCACATCCAATTATCTGATAGCTTCTGGCCTTCAGATAGTCCCACAGAGATACAAGAGGCACAGGAAATATAAAACCTTGCCCAAGTATCAAATTCTCTGAGAATTCTAATGGCCCAAATGGAAGCCAGTCACACTATGAGGCATCAAGAAATGTTAAACAAAATCAAAAGGATAAGAAATAGAAGAAAATGAAATGTATGTCATTGAAAAAAAAAAAAAAACAATTGACCTGGAAAATAGATTAAAGAAAAAAAAAGTATCATGAATTGAACACTATGGCTTTAAAAAGAGCATACACATAATATTTAAAGAAATTTTACAAGGAAATTGCCCATCTCTTAGAAACAAAGTGGAAATAGAAAGAACCTACCATTCAGCTCCTGAAAGAAATCCCAAAATGAAAACTTCTGGGAATATTGCAGTCAAAATTTAGCTTCAGGTCAAAGAATAAATACTGCAAATAGCAAGAAAGAAAGAATTCAAGCACCAAGGAGATATAGCCAGGACAACACACAACTTTGCAGCCACCACTGTAAAGGAGCAGAGAGCTTGGAATATGATATTCCAGAAGGTAAAGGATGTGAACGTACAGCCAAGAATAACTTAACCAGCAAAACTGACTATAGTCCTAAGGAGGAGGAAAAAAATAGATCTTTAATGAAATAGAGAACTTCCAAGCATTCCTGATGAAAAGTCCAGTGCAGTGGACAAACTTTGAAATTCAAACAGGAGTCTTCATCCAGAAGCATTAATAGGGAAGGATTTAATAGGTAGGACTAAAGGATAAATGCACATATGGGGGAATGCTGGTGTGCTCTCCTTCTCCAATCCCTATCTTCATCATCAAGGTTAAAAGAGGGAGTCCAGATAGATAAGAACTAGGAGTGGTTTTAGTATGTCTTGCTGATAAGAAAAGAATGGAAAGAAAGAAGAGGAATATATTTAGGAAAAAGGAAACAGAAAATTAGAGAAATTTATCTTACATAATCAGGGTGCAGAAGTTGACTTGTGTACAAAGAAGGAAGAGGTAGCAGCTGAAACTTGAACCTCATTTTCATCTAATCTAGTCAAAATTAGGAAGAATAATACACACAGAGAGAGAACTGGGTACAGAAACACATTTCATTCAGCAGGGAAATAGAAGGGAAAAGGGAGGGAAAATTAGAAGGAAGGTAGATTAAGGTAAAGGGGCAGAATTCTACGCAAAACAAATTCTAAAATTGTGCAAATGTATAGCTTTTTTTGAGGTGGCAGATGATGGGATCTAAGAGAGTGACTGATGAGATTCAAGAAGCCAAGAAGGTGGGGAGCCACCTGTAAAGAATTCAGAGACTTAGGCTATCTTCCAGTCTAGGGACAAAAGCTTTCTTATGGTGCTTAAGTTGAAAAATTTCCTAATGAATTTGAAGTTAACAAAGGGAAAGAAGGGGACTTTTTATAATATATAAAATAACCTGGGAATTGACATCTATAGCTGCCTCCCAATAATATGTCATAACTATGGGGTCAAGATAATCCTGTCAATGAAAGAAATTCAACTTCAACAAAGACCCACTTAAGGACAAGATAATCCTGTCAGTGCCCCTCCCTATAGTCCAAGTAGACATTGAGTTGTTAGCAGGGACATGGCTTTTTTGCTGGAGTCTTATTCACCCCATCATGACCATAAATTGAAGAACAGATGAACAAGTTAAGGTATATATTATAAATATGATGGTGTGGAATGCTTATGTGCTAACTCTTATCATAATGACAAAATAAGTAGTGGGGCAACATGCTACCCACCTCTTGATAGAGAGAGGAAGGACTCAGAATGTAGAATGAGACAGTATTTTTTAGGAGAGAGCCAATGTGGAAAGGTGTTTTCACTGACTAAACATCTTTGTAATGGGTTGTTTTTCTTGTTTTCCCAACTGAGGGAAGAGGGTGAGAAGGCAGATCTTGGATGATTAAAACATGTTTAAAAAAATCTCACAAAACAATATTGAAAGAAAAGCTTTAGATTCCCACTTAGTTTGACATCACTACTCTGAGCATCCCTTTGATATGACCTTGACAACTATCCAAAGAAAGATTGGGTAAGAATGACCCTCTGGGGGCCGCTTATTGGACATGTGGTCAGCCAAAGCATCAAATCTCATCAGCGCCTTCATCCAAGAGCTGGATCAGTCAGTTATCACCAACCTTTTACAATGGCCAGCAGGGGTTTTGCTGAGGCATGGTGTAGTGCAATCAAACTCAGAGTAAGGAGATGACATAGCTTGACCAAGATTTCACAGGAGTGTGAAAATAATTCTGTCCTGCCTTTCTCTTCTACTTCATTTGTAATAGAACTGATAATAAGAGATGAATCCCAAGTTTTGTGTCCTCTCTTTCTTTGCCTGAGCTGTGAGAGACCAAGGATAAAGAAATATGCACACAATGGTACACTTTTTGGACATGTTGGCTGGTCTGGGTAAACTTTTTTTTTTTTCTTCTTTCTTACTCTTTGTTAAAAGAGATTGCAGGGGAAACATTGGAAAATGTAGGTGATTTATAAATAAAAGATGTCAATAAAATTCATTTTTAAAAGAATTAAAAAAATCTCATTTAAAAGAAAATTGAATTAAGGCTTTCTAAAAATGGGTTATTAGAAGTTTCCTACTATAAAGGTAAAGTAAGCATAGCCCCTATATACGAGAAGCAAATAAAAGATCTATATTCCTTTATAATTAAAAGAAGTTAATGAATATATATAACCTTAGATATATTAAATGACACAGTAACAGGCGTCTGAGAAAATGCAGATGAAACATACACTACTTGTTGAGAAAATGATTTCCAGTTAATAATGATAAGAGAAATAGTTGGGTTCCCCCCTTTTAATATTTAGATTAGGTATTTGTCCATCTTTAGAGTTCTTCAATAAGAAAGATCAGAGGTGGCCTACAGCACAACAGAAGACATAATGTTGAGGGTGAAAAACACCCCAACAAGGTTAGGGTCCCTAGCTCAGTGTCACAAGTATGGTGAAAGAATTCACAAACTCAGTTTGTCTCCAAGTTAAGGGGCAAAGATTTATTACAGTGGCAATAGTGGGCTAAATTCCAAAAAGGATTAACAAAGAACCAAAGGAGCAAGAAGATAAATTTATAGGAAAAAGACAGAATTGGGGTGCTTCATGTCACTGATATGTTAATTTTATTATGCACCTCAATATTGAATTTTATAGTATAGAGGTGAAAACTGAGTAGTCTGATATATACCTCACCATTTGTCTGGAAAACCCTGTGATCACTGACCAACAGATTGTTATCTAATAGCCAGCATTGTCTGTGGAACTACAGCACTGCTGAGGCCGGTGCCCTTAGGGATACTGCCATATTTCCCCCAGAATCTATATCCCATTGATAAGATGAAGCCATACTAAAACAACAAAAACCAAGTCAGTTGCAAAAATTGGGCAAGAATTAGATAAAAGAGGTCAATTCTATTTTACTGATTGGAAGAAACATAATACTTTACCAAGAACTCCACTGATTCACTCATGAAAGCAGGAAAGATTTTGGAATGTATTTTTTTAATTAAAGCTTTTTATTTTCAAAACGTTCGCATGGATAATTTTTCAACATTGACCTTTGCAAAACTTTGTGTTCCAAATTTTCCCCCCTTCCCCAGATGTCGAATAATCCAATATATGTTAAACATATACAATTCTTCTGTATATATTTCTAAAATTATTGTATTGCACAAGAAAAATCAGATCAAAAAGAAAAAAAAATGCAAGCAAACAACCACAAAAAGAGCAAAAATGTTGAGATTAGGAAAGGGACCCCAAAAGTCTGGTGTCCCAGACTGGTGTCACAAACTAAACCAAAAGAACTTGCAAATTTGAACCCATTTCCTGGTCAAGGGGCAAAGTATATTGTAATTGTTAGGCCAGTTGAAGCGGGCTAAGTTCCAAAAGAATTTAGCAAAGTGCTAAGAGAGAGAAGACACTTTTACCCAGCTTTCTGTGGTTGCCATGCTAATTCTCTGGCCCAGGGGTAGGGCCAGGCAGTGGTCTCACTGACCCACAGATTATCACTATTATCTCAGGAGTTTGGTCCCTGCAAAGATCCTGAGGTCAGAGGCAATCTGAGAGTCAGCAGTGAATTGAGGAGAGGTCTATTCAGAATCAGACAGATAGTTCTTCTTAGTTTGGGTGTGGGAGTTCTCTGAGGCAGACTCCAAAGCTAGAAGATTTAGAATTACTGACATTGTTAGAACAGAAATTCCCCCTAAGATCAGGGGACCTCAATATTATTGCTGTCTCCCCTAGAAGGTGTATTACATCAAAAATGCTATATTGTGACCTACTCATTTCCCACAGTTTCTCCCTGGGTATAGATGGCTTTCTTCATCACAAGACCATTGGAACTGCCCCGAATCACTTCATTGTTGCAGACAGCCATGTCCATCAGAACTGATCATCGTATAGTATTGTTGTTGCCGTGTATAATGATCTCCTGATTCTGCTCATTTCACTCAGCATCAGTTCATGCAAGTCTCTCCAGGCCTCTCTGAAATCGTCCTGCTGGTTGTTTCTCACAGAACAATAATATTCCATAACATTCATATACCATCATTTATTCAGCCACTCTCCAATTGATGGGCATCCATTTCTAGCCACTACAAAAAGGGCCGCCACAGTTCTGCACATTTAAGACCCTTCCCCTTTTTTATGACCTGTTTGGGATAAAAGCCCTGAAGAGACATAGCTGGATCAAAGGGAGAGCACAGTTTGACAGCCTTTGGGCCCAGGGGAAAGATTTATTTTGCTTCTAGCAAGAATGGATGAGTAGACACACCTAGGAAACTCCAAAGGCAGCACTTAATTTCTCTCCTGAAGCCCAAGGCCCTTCCTAATTTCCCATTAATCGGATGTTTCAGGACCTGACTCTCCACTCCTCATCATTTAGCCAGTCCCTGCCCTCAAGGAGCTTCCATTCTAGAAGGGGGAAGGGCAAAGAACAAAAGATTCTTTTCAAACCCTAGAGCATCCTTGGATTACCAAAATCAGTCCTGCCCCCAAGGAGCTTCCGTTCTTTGATTACTCCCAGCTGTCCTGGCGGCTTCCAGTTTTCTAATTTAAGTTTCCCTTCTCCAATTTAATTCTCATAACTGTGGAAAACAAAGGCCGGGCCCCTTTTCACACTGATTAACCCCAGTCCTTTCAGGAATCCACTCACTGGTCTCAGTAAGGGACTGAGTTTGTTCCCTGGCTGGTCTGGCTGGGAGCCTTGGAGATGACCCACTGGCCGGCTGCTTCCGGAGGTGTGCTGGATGGAGTGAGCTGGGAAAGCTCTCTCACTAATGGAGACTGACTGTTCTAAAGAGTGAGAGAGGGTCTCCGGAGCCCCAGGGCCAGGGCGCTTTCTCCGGAGATGACCAGGGACCCCTTGGGCCTTTGTGGGACTAAACTGGGGCCACCTGGGCAAGGAAACTCCCCCATCAGGTCATGGAGTAAAGCTAAAGATGTGGTGACAGGCTTTTCCCCATTTATGCCTTAGAATGGGAGGTCATTTGTCCTGGCTAATCAGGGCAGAGATCCAGCCTATGGGGAGGGTTAGCCCAGGCCCCTATATAATTCTTGTCTGTTAATTGGGCCCTACCTCTCCTTGTCCCACTGCTTGCGGGGAGGGAGGGGCCCTTTCTCAGAGATCCTAGTAAAGTTCCTCTGCTTTTACCTGGAGAAATCTCTCTGACTTACTTGAGCGTGTGGTCTTGTCCCACACAGTTTATGGGGGCTCATCCCCATCTGGTGAGTGACCTGCTGAATGGGCGAGGTCTACAGAGCTAGCAGGACCTCGCCTGCCTTGCTTTAGGCCGGACACCTTCCCTGCTTCCAAGGTCAAGTGACCCAAAAAGGAGACACTCGAGGCGAAATGAAAGCCAGAGTAAATCAGAGGCAGATGCCCAGTGGTTGGGATTGGATGGCAGTCAGTCAGGAAACTTTCCTGCACAGGATAACAAAGGGTAAGTGAGACCCCTGAGTCGCCAGGCTCTGAAGGGGTGCTCTGGACAGGAAAGGTCTTTTGGGGTGATTGGGAGCGACTCCACCCAACTGGTCTTGGGAGACTGAAAAGGCTCGTCAAATATTCAAAAGAAAGTCTTCCTCTGAGAAAAAGACAGAAGGGCAAAAAGTAAAATGATTGTGTTGCTCTGTACCGGGAGGATGATCCCAGGGCTAACTGAGTGTGTCCGACTTAAATCTGTCTGTAAAAGATTTGTGTGTGTCTGTGTTCTGTGTTCAGAGCTGAGGGAGGTGAAAGTCAGCCCCTGTGGCTGGTTTGGAAAGGCTCAGGCTGAGCTGGAAAGATAAGAAAGATCTTTAACTGATGTGAGGTATGTATTAATGAGAAGAGCACCGACTGAAAGGGATTAATTGAGAACTTTTGGGAAAATGGAAAAGCACTGTGCTACTACCACTTTAAAAAATTAATGAATGACATGAAAAATGACATTTCTGTGGACCCAGAACTGGCCAGTTTGAGTCTGCAGAAATAGTTATAGAACTGTTAAAAACATTTTAGCAGATTCTGGGGTTTTTGAGAATAAATTTTAAATTGATTGGTTTTATCAGCTAAATGGAGTTGGTTTATAGTGTTTTTAAGTAAGCCTAATTTACATGATTAAAAGCCTTCTGAGGGAAACTGCCAAAAAGAAAAAAAAAAACAAACCTCTCTCTGGGTTTTTCCAAGCTTTTCTGGTTTGTGGAATCTATCTTGGCTTGGGAGGTGGCCCTGATTGACCTGATTCTTCTGGAGTTTGTCCCATCATCTTTGACATGTCCCCTCCCCAGCATTTCTGTCTGGGCCACCTGGGTCCAAATTTCTCCCACCCTCTTCCCCCAGGACCTTAGTGACTGCCAATTTCTAAAACCCCTGTGGTCAAAGTTGAAAGGAGTTTTCTGCTACCTCGATTTTTGGGATTGTGTGTGTTTACACTGGAATTCTGATTCTGAAATTGTAGGTGATTACTATTAACTCTAAAAGTTCGAACTTGTTTATTCTGGTATAAGAATTTGGAAATGTGTGCCTTGATATTGAGTTATTGTTGCTAGAAATTTATATCTGTATTTGATTTGATTTTAAATTAAAAATTTTGGTTCTCTGGTAATTTGCCTAAAGAGATCACATGTTTATTATCTCCTAATTAGATGAAATATATTTAAGCTGCTATTCTGCTTGCTAAATTGTGTATTGGGTAATTTGTAAAAACTAAGGAGCACAGTGGATGGAGCACCAGCCCTGAGTTCAAATCTGGTCTCAGACACTTAACACTTCCTAGCTGTGTCACCCTGGACAAGTCACTTAACCCCAATTGCCTCAGCAAAAAGAAAAAAAAAAATTGTATGAGCTGTGCTGGTCCAGTTGGCTATATGGCATAAATGTTGAGATTTGATCCAAAACTATTTAGAATATTAATCTTGAAGCTTTGCCTTGCATTCTCCCTTTAACAAAGAAATAAAAGCAAGGAGATTTGGTGTATGGGGATGTGTGTAATTGCAGGACAAATTATATCCAAAAATTGTGTGTCGTGTCTAAAGATAAATAGGAAGGTATTGAAGTGTTCCCTCCATAGGGAGCCTGGCTCCAAGATATTTAAAGAAATGACACTAGTGGGGAAACTGAGATATAGGGGGATGAGTAAAAGCTTTCCCTTATGTTCTGCTGCTCTAGTGGAATAACATTGGAACAAATTGTACCTTCAGAGGTATGGATTGATAGAAATGATTGATTCTGATAAAGGAACATATTTTACTTTTATGGTTTTATAAGAAATAATGGGGAAGGATTGCAAATTGGGTGGCAATTCTATCCACCTGGGCATCTGCCCTCATCCGGGAGATTGGAAAGAATGAATCAGCTTTTTTTTTTTTTTTTTTTTGCTTTTTGCTGAGGCAATTGGGGTTAAATGACTTGCCCAGGGTCACACAGCTAGGGAATGTTAAGTGTCTGAGACCAGATTTGAACTCAGGTCCTCCTGACTTCAGGGCTGCTGCAATGAATTGGATTCTTTTTTTTTTTTTTGCTTTTTGCTGAGGCAATTGGGGTTAAGTGACTTGCTCAGGGTCACACAGCTAGGAAGTGTCTGAGATCAGATTTGAACTCAGGTCCTCCTGACTTCAGGGCTGGTGCTCTAACCACTGCGCCACCTAGCTGCCCGATGAATTGGATTCTTAAGAAACTGGTTAGTAAATCTAGGTTAGGGACTAAATTGCCTTGGACCAAAATGTTACTTATTGCTTTGTTGAAGAATTAGAACTGTCTCCAGAAGTGACCTAGGACTTTCCTCATCGGAGTGATTTATTTTATTTGGGAGGAGAAAGAGAAAGAGCCTCTTTTGAAACAAAGGATAAATTTTTAAGGAATTATATACTATAAATTTTCTTAAAATGAAAACTTATTGTTTTATATTGAAGCCTCTTGTGGTCTGCCACGTACCTGGAAATTTTTTTTTCCTTATTTTGGTTTTAATATAAAATTAAAAATTTACCAAAACAAATAACAACATCAACAAACAAACAAAAAGGTCTTATATACTAGTAGTATTGTCATCCCTTTTGAGCCCTTAGGAAACTAGGATTGCTGACCCAGACAACACCTTTGGAGTTTGCAGTTTGCAGAATGGGCCCTGGAAGTAGCAGAGTGAGAAGGACCTTAGCAGACATTACAGATGATTGAGATTGCAATCTGGAGGCTGAGAACACCAGGTTTACAGGACCTGTGGAGGACCTCAAGAATTGATTATTAAGGACAATTTATTATCTCTAAAATTGATTTTGCAATTAGGAACATTTTGGTGAGAGAGGGGAATGTTTGTGCTTAGAGGAATTTTAACAATATTAGTCTTGTGCCTGTTATTTATATTTCCAAAAAAAGTTTAAAGGGACTCCTCAATTGGAGGAAGTTGAATTAGCATTTTTTTTTAGGATGAAGAAATCATTACTCTTAATTCTAATAAGGTTCTTTTATGTGATATTAAGATATTTTATATTCTGTTTGAATTTCAATTGGTTGCATTGAGTCATCTTAAAATTATACTCATTATTTAAAGGGACTCCGAGGATGATAGCTTTTGTCTTTGTCCCTTTGAACATGTTTCTGCTATAGACAATATGCAATTTAGAATTTTTCTTTGCATTGAGCATTTTAAAAGCAAAAGGATTGTGTAATGTTGAACTTAAAACCATCTATTTAGATATGAAAGATAAACCGTGAACCTTCTAGGATAGATCTAGAATGGATCTCTTACTGTTATCAATGTAAGGTTGCAGCCAATACCTATTTAGGATTTGTGATCCTCCAGAGCTAGAGTCATCTGAAGCTTTGATTAATGAGATTTGCTATTGGAGATAAAATCCCTTGAGACTGTAGCTGATATTATTTGGAGTTTTAACTTTAGGTATGAGTGTCTGATAGATCATCAAGCCATCTCAAAGGAATATGTCACAAGCAGAATGTGATCCTCAATCGTTACAGGTGGAAGTTAGTATCTGGACAAGACTTGGGAGGAGGGGGACCTTGGCCTCCATCAAGATGGGATCCTTCTTCTGGCTCAGTTTCCCTGTGGTGATCTTTTAAATTGATTATTACTGAGTCTGGCTTAAGGTGGAATTGTTATTACATGATTAATTGGGACAATAACCTGAAGTAAAACTGAGTTAAGGATGCTTTTTTCTGTATCGTGTATGTGCTCTCAGGTCAAGGCCTAGGACCTGATTTGATGCTGTTCATATCCCTGCTTTTTTCTCTTATGGCAAGCTTTTATAATCAGAGCAAATGGTCAGTAGAAGCCATGAACACAATTTTAAAAAATGTCATTATATCGTAGGTGATGAGTTTTGGCTGGCTGTTGCCAGGTGTATATGTTTGTCTATTTATTTGAACATCTCTGTTGTTGCTGACTTTTGTGGAAGGCAAAATCTTTATCTGTGAAAGGTCACCTACTCCAATTATGGGGGACATAACTGGTTGGGATGATGGGTGGCCCTGCTCCCCGAGCCCGAGAAGAAAACTACCATCAGGAAGGAGATGTCTGTGGAAGGCTATCGTCACAGCACTTGGTGGGCCCCCCCATTCCCAATCTGTATTAGCCAAGGTGATTAGAAGGAAGAGCAAGGAAGGGAGGAAATTTCTGGGTGATTTCATAGTTAATATTCCCATAAGAAAAGACTAAGCTTCCAGCAGAAAATACTGATTATTGCCTCGGCAAAAGACAGAACCAAAGACATCAGAAAATTAGCACATGCTCTGATTCAACCTTGGACCTCCCCTTTTAACACCTTGGTGGTCTTGACTTGCAGGAGCCAGTTATGGACAGGCTCTATGGTTTCTCCTGATTGCCCTCAGTGGAGTTATGTCCCCCTGTATGATGTAACTTATTACCAATATGGTTCAGAAAATACTGTGCAAATCATTAAGATAGAAGGTACAGTCATGGGACAAGGAACCGGAGCTGGGAGAATGGATCAGACCCTGAAAATGAAGTCGATCAGAAAGTTGAAGAAATGTTTAACTTTTCAACTGATGAAAGAGAAGGGGGATTGAATGAAGTGAGCTGTAGAAGCTGACTCACAAGATGGGGAGTGTTGTAAAAATTGAGCGAGGGTCGGCTGAGCCCCAGGGTTGGGTCTCTTTCTCCAGAGACCACGTGGGACCACTTAGTCCCTTTTCTTTGTGAGACTAAGTTGGGGCCACCTTGGCACTGAAACTCCCACATAGGTCACTGAGTAATGCAGAAGATGTGGTGACAAGCTTTTCCTCATTTATGCCTTAGAATGGGAGGTCATTTGTCCTGACTAATCAGGGCAAAGGCCCAGACCCCCCTCTATGGTTCTTGTCTAACTGGGCCCTAACTCTCCTTGCCTGACTGCTTGTGGGGAGGACGGGCCCCTCTCTCAGAGATTCCTTTCTGCTTTTACCTGGAGAAATCTCCTTGATGTATTTGAGCCAGCGGGCTTGTCCCACCCAGTGCTAACCCAGGCTCCAAGAGGGTCTTTTGGTCCTTCCTCCACCCTGGGAACAGAGGCCTTGGTGGGCGTGCTGGGTCAGTGGAAAGGAGAGAAAACTCTCTTGCCTTATCTCCTGGGTAGTGTGAGAGAGAAATGGATTTATTTGGTTACCACAGTATAAAAATTGGAGAAATGAAACTTAAATCAGAAAATTGAAACCCACAGGGCAGTCAGAGGTGGGGGTGAGCTCCCAGAAGAAAGTAAGAATGGCAGCTCCTTGGGCAGGGACTGGGTTCTGTGCTGGCGATGGTGGGCTGAGATTTGGAAAGAGCCTTTTGGTCTTTGCCCCTAGCTTCCTTCCCCCCCTTCTAGAATGGAAGCTCCCTGGGGCCAGGGAAAGACCCTACTCTGTTAAGCATTTGACAGTCTCAGACTTTTTTTTTTTTTTCCTGAGGCAATTGGGGTTAAGTGACTTGCCCAGGGTCACACAGCTAGGACGTGTCTGAGACCAGATTTGAACTCAGGTCCTCCAGACTTCAGGGCTGGGGCTCTATTCCACTGTGCCACCCAGCTGCCCCTGGTCTCAGACTTTCTCACCTCAGTTTTTAGACACTGTGCCTTAGAAACCTCAGCCATTGGGGAAGGGGGCCTGAGGTTGGGGAAAGGAGCTCAAGTTGGGGAATTAGAAAAAAGGGGGGCTGCCCCTTGCCTCTGTATGGGTCTCTCTCTGAAACCACGTTTTGTGTCAGAGAATGAGAAAGAAACGTTGTCCTGGATTCAGACTGGGACTTGTGATTGTTTCAGGGGTCACCACCGTCCCACACAGGAGCAAGTAGCATTTTGATTCGACCCCAGAAGTGGTTGAGCAGGTAACTCCACCAGGTGAGCTGCCTTTCATTTTTTAGGTTTCCTTTCTGTAAAAAACAATAATTTACCAAGAACTCCACTGATTGGCTGATGAACGCAGAAAAGCTTTATTTTACAATCAGACGGACACACTCCTTTGAAACTGCCCAGGCAGAACTTAATTTCCTCCCCTGCTTCCCCATTAGATGGATGTTACAGGACATGACTCTCCCCTCATCACTTAGCCAGTCCCTGCCCCCAAAGAGCTTCCATTCTAGAAGGGGGAAGGGGCAAGGAACTAGATTCTTTTTAAATCCTAGAGCATCCTTTGATTACCAAGGTCAGTCCTGCCCCCAAGGAGCTTCCCTTCTTTTGGGAAATCTGACCTCCCCCTTGATTATTCTTTGTCCTTGTGGGTTTCAGTTTTCTAATTTAAGTTTCATTTCTTCCATTTGATTTTCATGATTGTGGTAACCCAAAATGCCCATCCATTTCTCACACTTTAGGTTAATGAATGAACTTCAGCCACTGATGGAGATGTCCAGGCTTGTTCCTCCTTTCTAGGGACCAAAGAGGTCCAGAACCGGATCGAAAAGAGGCTGGGCAAAGGCCTCAGCCACACTATCCCCCAGAGGCTGATTGGAGTCCTGGCTCCTGGGTCTGTTTGTCTGGAGACGGCCCTGCTAGGAGGTGACTGCTCTCCAGAATCCAAGAGAACCAGTTCTGGACCCAAAAGACGAGCTGGTGATTGGTGGGAGAAGCAACTGCTTTGGAGAGAGAGCCACTGATGGATTCGATTAGTTTGAATGTCTAGTACAAATTCTGAAATACATAAAAGTTCCAGAAACAGATGTCTAGAATTGGGTTCAAATCTAGGCTCACATTGTGAGAAATGGATGGACTTTTATTTGGTTTTCACAGTTAAGAAAATTAAATTGGAGAAATGAAACTCAAATTAGAAAATTGAAACACACAAGGACATCAAAGAAAAATCAAGGGGAGGAGGTTATAGCCCCCCCCCCCAAAGAAAGTAAGAATAGAAGCTCTTCAATTTGGAGCTATGCTCAAAAAGTTATCAAACTGCATACCCTTTGACTCAGCAGCATTTCTATTGGGCTTATATCCCAAAGAAATCATAAAAGAAGGAAAGGGCCCCACATGTGCAAGAATGTTTGTGGCAGCCCTTTCTGTAGTGGCTAGAAACTGGAAACTGAAGGGATGCCCATCAATTGGAGAATGGCTGAATAAATTATGGTATATGAATGTTATGGAATATGATTGTTCTGTAAGAAACGACCAGCAGGATGATTTCAGAGAGGCCTGGAGAGACTTGCATGAACTAATGCTCAGTGAAACGAGCAGAACCAGCAGATCATTGTACATGGCCACAACAAGACTATATGATGATCAATTCTGATGGACATGGCTCCCTTCAACAATGAAATGTTTCAAACCAGTTCCATTTGTTCACTGAAGAAAACCATATACACCCAGAGAGAGGGATGTGAAATGTGGACCACAACATAACATTTTCATGTTCTCGTTTGAGGTTTGCTTGCATTGTGTTTCCTTTATCAGATTATTCTTTCTTGTAGATATGATTTCTCCTGCACAAAAAATGATGTGTGGCAATAACTATACATATATTCGACTTCTTAAGTATTCTAACATAATTATCCTGTGGATATCCTGCCATCTAGGGGAGGGGTGGGGAGTAGGGGGGAAAATTTGTAAAAAAATTTGTAGGGGGAAAGCTTTGTTAAGGGTTAATGTTTAGGAATTACCCATACATATGTTTTTCAAATAAAAAGTATTAATAAAAAAAAAGAATAGAAGCTCTTTGGGGGCAGTGACTGGCTAAGTAATGAGTGGTGAAGATTTGAGCTGAGTAACTTCTGTAACATCCAATTAATGGGGAATCAGGGGAGGGACTTGTGCTTCAGGATAGGAAATAAAATGCTGCCTTTGGAGTTTCAAAGATGTGTCTACGGACCTCAGCACCCCTTCTTGCAAAAATGTAAAATAAATTTTTTTAGCATTCATCAGTGAAGTTATTGGTAAGATATTTTATTTCTTAACACACATTTAGTGGCTCTGTCACTGTGGGAAAGTGATGTTTTTCTTTTCTTTCTTTTTTTTTTAATGGTATTATTAATATTTTTCCAAATACATGCAAAGATAGCTTTCAACATCCACCTTGGGTATCATCTCACACCTCTCAGATTAGCCGTGATGGCAGGAAAAGATAATGATAAATGTTTCAGGGGGTGTGGGAACACTAGGACATTATTACATTGTTGGTGGAATTATGATCTGATCCAACCATTCTGAAGAGCAATTTGGAATCATGCCCAAAGGGCTATCAAACTGTGCCTACCCTTTGACCCAACAGTACTGTTGAGGGATAAAGCACCCCAAGAAATTTGGGGTTCCCCAGGTCAGTGTCACAGGTATAGTGAAAATTTTCATACTCAGGTAGCCTCCAAGTTAAGGGACAGAAAGCTTTATTACCCTGACAACAGTGGGCTAAGTTCCAAAAGCAATTAGCAAAGGACCCAGGAGAGAGAAGGGAGATTTACAGGGTTACTTATTTGCTGATTGTACGGCTGACCAGCAGGCTTGAGGGGTGGTCTGTTCACCGTTGTGTCAGGAACTTGGTTATCTCTCTGACAGTCAGTGATGTTCTATTCAAAGGCCAGAAATCATTGACAGACAGACTGTTAGAACAAGAGCTCTCTCAGGTCCGAGGGCCTCAGGATCACTAATCTATCTTCCCCCAAATCTCAGGCAAGAAATATTATTATATTCCTAGGCCAGAGGACTTTGAGAGTCACTGACAGATTGCCAGAACAATAGCACCCCAAGTCGGGGACCTCGGATCCCCGATTCCAAAGTGACTTCAGAATCACTGACAGATTGTTAGGACAGAAGCACCCCAAGGTCAGGGGGACCTCCCTAGTACTCTCCCCCAGAAGCTTTACTCTTTCAGGACCATTACTGAGTCTGCATCCCAAGGAAATCATGAGGGAAAAGGACCCACTCGTTCAAAAATGTAGCGGCTCTTTCTGTGGTAGCAAAGAATTGGATTATGAATGGATGCCCATCAACTGGGGAATGGCTGAATGTTGTGGTACATGAAGGAAATGGAATATTACTGTTCATTATTAACTTTGGGCAAGTAGCCTCATCTTCCTCATCTGTAAAATGGGCATAGGGGATTAAGCTCTCAATCCTTCAATCCCATAGTCTCAAATACGAAGATTTGTAGCTGAAGAGGATGGAATTCATTTTCTTCAAATTTAAAAAGGCAGAGACAGAGGATCGATGGATCAGGCACTGTGCTAGGCCTGGAACACCAGTGTAAGCCACCAAGAGAGTCCTTGCCCTCAAGGGGCTTATAGTTTAAAGGAGGAAGACTATACCAAAAGAAGTGCTAGATGACTGGAGTAGGTCAGAGACCTGGAGCTGGGTAATATAAGGGGAACACTCCCTGGCAAATTTGCCCAGAGACAGAGAGAGGAGAGGGAGGGAAAGAGGGGAAGGAAAGAAAGGAAGGGAAGTGAGGGTAGGAAAGAGAAAGTGGGGAGGGGAAGAGAGGAGAACACTGTTCTCCATTATTCAAGATCTCTATGTTCTGACTCTGGGCATTTTCTCTGGCTGAGCCCCATGTCTGGAAGGCTCTCCTCTTTACCTCAGCCTCTTGCCTTCCCTGGCTTCCTTTAAGTACCAACTAAACTCCTATATTCTACAGGAAGCCTCCCTGACCCCTCTTCACTCTGGTGCTTTCCCTCTCTTCCTATATTCTCATATACCTTGTTTGTGCATCTGTGTTTGCTTGTTGTCTTTCCCCATTTGATAGGGAGCTCCTGGAGGGCAGGGACTGTCTTTTACTAATTTTTTTTTTTTTTTGTATTCCCAGTTCTTAACACCGTGCCTGACACATGGCAGGTACCATTAAATGCTTGTTGACTAATTGATTATCCTAAGAATGAGCAAACTCAAAGAGCAGCGACATCACTTTGGAAAGCAAGTCTGTGCCTCAGTATCCCTGGGATTTCTGCTTGAATCTTGGGGTTCTGGGCTATGTGATACTTTTGTCAATGATTTGAATGAAAATATAGATGACTTGCTTAATTAATTTGTAGAGAAAATAAAAGGGAGAGAGAACAGACACGAAGAGAGAGGGAAGGAAGAAGAAAGAAAAAAAAGATGGAGAGAGACGGAGAAGAGAGGGAAAAAGGGAGGGAGAAAGAGAAAAAGAGATGGAGAGTGTGTGTGTGTGTGTGTGGGGATAGACACAGTAAGTGAATGAGAAAGACAGACAGAAAAAGAGAGGAGAGAAGGACCAGAGAGAGACAGAGACAGAGAAGAGGGAAGGAGGGAGGAAAAGAAAGATGGAGATATGGAGAAAGAGAGGGGAAGAGATAGGGGAAAGAGACAGAAGGAGGGAGAAAGAGGGAAAGAGAGAGAGAGTCTGAGTTAACTCTGGGGGACAGAATCAGGATACAAAAAGATCTCAATAGATTAAAACAAATGAAATTTCATAAGGATAGCCCCCAAATGTCCTACCAATGAGACTTATGGGAGGTAGGATGAGGGGACCGGTGTGATACAACCTTAGGTTTGGGGGATGGTGTAGAAAAGGAATCTGCATCTTTATTCAAAGTCCCTTAAACAATAAGACACTTAGGACACCAACTGCTAGTCCTCTTGGCCACCTCCAAACCACACTGCCCGCCCTCCAGCCCCCACCTGCCATCCCCACCTCCCGGTGCCCTCCCACCAGTCCCAGGAGCCTCTGGGGCACTGTGATCTTGGGAGACCATTGTCCCGTTTTCTGGCCCGGACGCAGGCCCGGCCTCCCCAGTGGGAGCCCTCCCCTTGCTTGCCATTCTTTTACCTGAGCATGGAAGCTTCCTGAGGGCAGGGACCCTTTTGTAATGTAAGGGAAGCCCCTCTGACTGATGAGGTTGGGAGGCTTGGCTCTAAGGTGTGGGGACCAGGTGTGGGGACTCGGTGGGCCTTCCCCTGGCAACACTGGGCAGCAGGGCACGGCCTGGGACATGGGCAGATCTCCTCAAAGCTTTGCTTCCTGGGTGATCAAAGGCAACGTTTAAAAGTTTCTTTTTTAAAATCCTGGACTCTCCATCAGGTGGCTGGAGGGAGAACTGAGGCAAACATGGATGTGGAGAAAGTGGAAGCCTTTGAGAACTTCCCCTGGCCTGAGTGGCCTTTTGTTCTGTTTCATCTTATTTCTTCTAACCCACACCTGGGCTGCCCAGTCCTGCCCCTTGCCGGTGACTCTTGGTTCAAGCCTCCAGGGTGCCACATGTGAGAGGGTGACCTTTCCTGGCACCGGGCTGGAACCTCAGCCCATCAAGAGGGACCCTTGTCTCTAACTGGGGGCATGGGGCGCTTCCTAACTACTGGAGCATCCTGCCGACACCTCCCTGGGCACAGTAATGATGCACCTGGGCTAGCACTAATGCCCCCGGGGGATACTTCTTCCTTTGTATCCCTGCAACTTAATAAAGTTAGTCCATAAAAAATGCTTAGTAAATGCTGTTTGATCTATCCATCCACCCACTCACCCCTCTCTTTCCCTCTCTGTCATTTTCTTTCTCTCCCTTTCCCTGTCACTTTCTCTTTCCCTGTCACTTTTTTCCTTCTTTCTTTCCCTGTCACTTTCTCTCCCTCTCTCTTTCCTTCTGTCACTTTCTTTCTCTCCCTCTCTTTCCCTCTCTGTCACTTTCTTTCCTTCTCTGTCACTTTCTCTTTCTCTTTGTCTCTCTCCATTATCATCTGGCCAACAATTAACTATCCAGTCTCTGAGGTTGATCTACTAAAGAAAAGAATAACTTTATTTCAAATCTCTTTGATAAGAGAAATATTGATCCTCATAGTTATGGGGAACAAAGAATACTTACAAAGGGGGGAAAGAACAGTTTCCCACACCAGTTGCCCACCCCCATCCCTTCCAGTCATTTCCAAGTGTAAACTCCAATTTCCTTCTCTGGTCTTTGTGGCCAGGACATTAGAATACTTGTCATGGAGGAAAAAAAAATAAAGCAGTCTAGACTCCTTTCTGATTCTTCTGAAATTAAGGATGGAATTGAGCTAAAAGTAGCTGAGCCGAGCCACTACCTTCAATCTGGGAAAGAGAATGGTAATGATTTTAGGAGAGCTTTAAAGTGCTTTAAAAACATCTAATCTCAGTCAACAAGCATTTATGAAGCACCTACTATGTGTAAGGCACTGTGCTAAGGGCTTTACAAATAACATCTCATTTGATTTTTTTTTTCATTCGATTATTTTAGCAAACCTGTGAGGTAGGTGCTATTATTATCATCGATTTATGGTTGGAAATAAACTGAGGCAGAGAATCTTGCACAAGATCCACAGCTGGTGCTGGTGGCTGGATTTGAACCCGGTTCCTGATTTCAGTCTTAGGGCTGTAGCCACTGTACCAGCTGCCTAGGTCTACTGCACTTTCACTAAGAAAAACAAACATCGGATTTTTCTCTCCCAACATGACTCATGAAGAAATGCAGGCTTAAAAAGTTTGTGCATGTGTTACCAGAAAAAAGCAACTAAAAAGAGAAAAACACAAAAACTCACTGAATACCTTGGGCTTGGTGGGACAGAGCCCATGTCAGGGCCCTCCTCCAAGGGGACCTCTTGGGTTATAAGATTTGGGGCAGCTCTTGGCTCTTCAGTCTGGGCTCCTCCCCAGGTTAGAGATGAGGGGTCCTGAGAGGGGAGCCACTGTTTCCAAACGTCTGAGGGCATCGGACCCTTTCTGCTAAGCCAGCTCCCTTTTGCTCAAAGCCCACGGTGATGTGAGCTCTTTGGAGCAGTCTATTCCCCTTTTCTCCGTGTCCTCAGTCAGCACTTAGAGCTGGGCCTGGCACACAGTAGGAGCCTAAAGGATGCCTGTGATCGACTGGGGGCCGCAGTGGGCCAGGACTGCCTGATCTGGGAGGGTTTTTGCCAACGTGAGTCAGCAGCCGTTGAGCCACTACTGGGAATGACTGCCCGCTCTGCTTTTGGATGCTTTTAGTCCCAAGTGTTTGCTGACCACTCTGAGAGTGGGCTAGGACAGGAAGTAGCCGGAACGGCCTTCTTCCTGTGCCAGGCACCGGGGATACAGATTTGAGAGAGTCCCTGACCTCAAAGGGCTTATGGTCTAAGCATGGAGGGAACTCAGGGTGGAAAGGCTCCCTGGCAGAGCCCGGAGAGGAAATGAAGTCGTCTGCCGGGTTCTGAGCCTCCGCAGAGATGGGCTTGGGAAGAGCCTCCACCTGCCATCGGAGGGCAGGCGGCTGAGGGTCCTGCAGCCTCCAAAGTGGGCAGCCAGGTGGTGCCCTGGATAGAGTACCCGGCTCTGGAGTCAAGAAGATCTGGTTCCTACTCACTGTGGGATCCCGGGCAAGTCGGCCCCGATTTTCCTGTTCCTCATTTGTAAAAGAGGGGCACGGGAAGGAGGAAATGGCCACCGTTCATGTCTCTGCCCAGAAAATCCCTCAGTCTGTGGGGTGGCGTAGAGTTGGGCACGATGGCCAATGCCATGCTTGTTCCACGTGCACGTCCTGAAGTCCTGGGCCTCCTTATTGCACTCAGCCATGACCCCCAATCCTCCAGAGTGAAATGGGTGAAGCCCCTGTTTGGGAGCCTGCAATCTCCCATGTTCCTTTGCTGAGAAAAGCCCCTTAGGAATCACTGCCCTGGCAGGCAAGCCAACCTGCGGGAACTGCTGAGTGGGCTTGGGAACGCTCGGGCTACCCTGATTGTGTCTCTGGAGCTTCCGCAGATGCACTGCCACTCCTGCCGTTTCTCCTCACTTCTTGAGGAGTGACCTGTGACCCACAGACAAGGACCCTGTGGGCACAGGAGCGGCTGTCACCCAGTGCCCAGGCAGACCTAGCTTGGGTAAGGTTCTAATCCTAAGCCAGAAGAAAGGATCTCGGGTCCGAGGACAAGGGCCGGGGCCACTCCATGGAAGCAGAGGCGAGAACGGAAGCTGCTGAGCTGGGAGGCCCTCCTCCAGGCTCCTGAGGCCTGCCCAGAAGGCTTGGGAAGGTTGGCAGAGGAGACAGGGAGGTCCAGGAGAGCATGTGGAGGGAACCAGAGGAGAAGGACTTTTTTTGGGAGCCAACAGCCCAGCTAACTGACCTTCCCCAGCCTGTTGGCAGTGATTGAGGAAGCGCGGTGGTCATAACCAAGGGGTCCCGGGGGTTGCCTGGTCAGCCTGTGGGCCAAGCCTGAGAAAGGAGGCCAAGGGGCTTGTGGGGAGGGGAGAACAGAGAAAGGGAAGAGATTGCAGCTGCTCCCAGGACCGGACTCCTGAATCCTGATCTCGGAGCTGCCAACCTGACCAATGGCCTCCTGTGGCCAGATGAGCCCGAGAGGCCCAGGAAAGGCAGGATCCCCGGAACTCTGCTTGTGGGAATCCTTGAGCCCCCACAACTATTGAAGACCCAGAAAAGGCATCGTCAGCTGGCTTGATATCGGAGACAGGTGGGGCTTTATTTGTGGAAGCAACAAGAGGCATGAACACAGTGTTGAGGTGCTGCCCCCCAGGCCCATGGGACCTTTCCATCTGACTTAATGGCAGCCCTGGAGCCGCCCGCGGGGTCTCCCGCTGGTACTTCGCCCCGTAATCATTCCGAAAAGCCTCATTCTGCTTTGCAGCGATGAAGGAAACGAACATCCTGCTGTATTGGGGAGACAGTGAGGGGCTCCTTGCCTCAAGTCCCCTTCTGCACCGTGGGGCCTGCCTCTGGGCACCCTCCAGCTCGGGGTCTCCCAGCCCTGTCCTTGCCTTGGTTCCCCTTCTGTACGGGGGAGGTGGGAGGTGGGGGCTGCCTCTGCGCGCCCTTCACCTCCGCTCTCCCAGTCCTTCTGCACCATCCAGCTCAGAGGGTCTCCCAACCCTGTCCCTGCCTTGGTTCCCCTTCTGTCCCGGGGGAGCGGGGGGCTGCCTCTGCGCGCCCTCCAGCTCGGGTCTCCCAGCCCTGTCCTTGCCTCAGGTCCCCTTCTGTACCCGGGGACTCTGCCTCTGCGCGCCCTCCAGCTCGGGTCTCCCAGCCCTTCTATACCCGGGGACTCTGCCTCTGCGCAGCCTCCAGCTCTCTCCCCCACTAGAGGGCTGGTCTATTCAGGGCACGTGCAGCCCACTGCCAAGTACCGGTGACCGGGGGAGGAGGCGGCCAGGGCCAAGCCCGGAGTCCCCCAGGCAGGAGCGTGCACGGCTGTGCTCCCCACCCCCGCTCCAGGCAGGCGGGCTGGGTTAGCCCTGCTCGCTCAGCTCCGCTCAGCTCGGCTCTTCCCGGAGCCCGCCCGCCCCTCCCAGGCCATGCCCGAGCGCCGTGGGGTGCCGCCTGCTGGGGGCGGGGCTTCTCCGGCGCCGAGCACGCCAGCCAATCAGCAGGCGCCCCTCATGAATAGGGAATGAGGCTGTGGCGGCCCGACCGCTAGGCCACCCCGCCCCCTCGCTCTCGCGCCCGCGCGCTCGCTCGTGCCCACTTTCGCCCACACACGCGCCGCCGGGGCCGCAGGACGAAGATGGCGACCGCCATGTACTTGGAGCACTACCTGGACAGTGAGTCCGCTTCCCGCCTGGGCCAGGGACGGGGCCGGGGCCGAGGCCGACCGGCGGGGTGTCCTGCCTTGCGCCGCCCAGGCTTCACGGGGCCTCGCCGCGGGGGC
>JAJPUD010002619.1:95617-114090 GCA_023553655.1 Myrmecobius fasciatus
GATTCCAAATCAATCCAAAACAATATGTCATTCTCTCAATCAGCTTATGCCATGTCATTTTAATTTATTTATTTAGTAGTGGCTTTTTATTTTCAAAATGTGAAAAAATAGCTTTCAACATTCATCCTTGCAAAACCTTGTGTTCCAAATTTTTTTCTCCCTCCCTTCCCCCAACTTCCCTAGACAGCAAATAATCCATATGTTAAATATATATAATTCTTCTAAATATGGTTCCACAATTATACTGCACACACACACACACAAAATCAGATCAAAAAGAGGAAAAAAAAATGAGAAAAAAACAAAAAGCAAGCAAACCACAACAAAAAAGGTGAAAATCCTATGTTGTGATCCCCACTCAGTTGTCATAGCCCTCTCCCTGGGTGTAGATGGCTTTCTCTATCATAAGATCATGGGAACTGGCCTGAATCATCTCATTGTTGAAAAGAGACACATCCATCATAATTGATCGTTGTATAACCTTGTTGCCGGATACATTGATCTCTTGGTTCTGCTCATCTCTCTCAGCATCAGTTCACGCAAGTCCCTCCAGGCCTCTCTGAAATCGTCCTGCTGGTCGTTTCTTACAGAACAATAATATTCCATGACATTCATATACCATAATTTATTCAGCCATTCTCCAATTGATGGGCATCTTTTCAATTTCCAGTTTCTAGCTACTACAAAAAGGGCTGCCACAAACATTTTTGCACATGTGGGTCCCTTTCCCTCCTCTAAGATCTCTTTGGGATACAGGCCCAGTGGAAACACTGCTGGGCCAAAGGGTATGCACAGTTTGATAGCCCTTTGAGCATAGCTCCAAATTGCTCTCCAGAATGGTTGGATCTGTTCAGTTCTACCAACAATGCATTAGTGTCCCAGCCTTCCCACATCCTCTTTTCCTATCATCTTAGCCAATCTGAGAGGTGTGTAGGGGTACCTCAGAGTTCTCTCGATTTGCATTTCTCTGATCAGGTGATTTAGAGCTTTTTTTCCTATGTCATGCCATTTTTAATTAACTCAGATGAAGTCATATTTATAAAGCCCTTAGCCCAGTGTGTAGCACCTAGTAGGATGCTTCATAAATGCTTATTCCCACTCCTCACTCCCCCCTTCTCAGGTTTTCTTTTTCAAGTGAAACAAACAGACCTTGGTAGGGTGGACTGGGGGGAGGGCAGGATGGGGGGTTTGTTTGCCTTTGTATCTGGCACCTTCAGCTTTGAGCAGGGGTAATCTTGGTAGAGTCCAGGCCTTGCTCCCCTTCCGTGGTAGATTGAGGGCCCTGGAGCTGCCTGCAGTCTGTTAGCCGAGGGGCTGGTTGTGGGAAAGCCTTCTGAAAGGTGGCATCGTGAGGTGGCTCTGATGTGCTGGGGCAAGGGCCTGCCTTCAGGAAGCTTCCATTCTGTCATGGATGAGGGAGCTTAAGGCCTTTTCCAGCTCAGAAGTGGCCGTGATTTCCTGGCCTGTAGCGAGGATCCGACTCCAGTTGAGTCCGTTTGTCACTCTGGAGGTCTAGAAGCTGGGAAGAAATAAGGGAGGAAGAAGCAGGAGCTCCAAGTTTGCTTGCAGTAGCCCCGGGAGTGTATGGGCAGCATGCTCAGCCCCACTTCACGGCTAAGGTACCTGTGGTTTTGTCCATGGTGTGGACACAGGACTTAGTCTTCAGAGGTTCCTGGAGTCAGAACACACTTCATCACCAGCCCGAGGATGAGCTGGACTGAACTGAGTCTTTGGCCTTTGGAGCTCATGGCGTGAGCAGGCACCCAGAGCAGCAGCCGGAGCAGAGGGGCTTCACGGCCGTCCCCAGAGGGAGCGGCTGGGCTCCGGCTCCTCTCTCTCTTTCCATGTCTCCCTCAGCTGCTCACATCGAGTGCCTCAGAGGTCCTTGGGCCAGGAGCCTGGCCGGGAGAATGTTCCCTGTCCCCGCCGCGGCTCACAAATGGCTTTGGCAGAAGCTTTTGGCTTCAATCCCTCCAGAAGCGTTTCGGATGTCACTCTTTCTGGCTCCCCCGGGGCAGTTCAGTTCTCTTAATCAGGTTGTGGTTCAGACCTTGTCCTCATCTCCTATTTCTGTCCTCGGTCCCTCTTTCATCTTTCTCCATTCTGGGCACATCTTTGCTTGGGCTGCATCTGTGTTTGGAAAGCTCCAATCCTTTTATCTGTGAAAGAAGAGATTTCAGTCCATTGAAAACGGGGAAGCAGGAAAACATTGCGGTCTTGGTGGCCTCTCCCCTTGTGTTACACCTCTCCCTTCCCTTCATTAAAGACAGAGCCGCTTGTTTGGTTAGATGGCACAAGCTCCGGGGCAGACTTCGGACTGTGCTTTTGCGAAACATTTATGCCCTTGATCCCTTTGTGTTTCAGGTATTGAAAACCTTCCATGTGAACTCCAAAGGAATTTCCAGCTGATGCGTGAACTGGATCAGAGAACAGAAGGTGTGTTCAGGTACTCCAGTAAGCAGCCAGGATACGAGGGACCCTCAGCTGCATGGTACTGAGCGCTCTTCAGGGACAGGGAGCGTTTGAACGATGCCCTATGGAGAGGGCCCAGTGAGCTCCCGAGGGGACAGGGAAGGTGAACTCTCACAAGTCACCAGGAAGTTTAGTGACAAAAGCTGGCAAGGAGGCTTGGGAAATTTCTGCTTTTTGCCTTAATTTCACTTCTTTTTATCCTAGTCCCCAATCTTAGTCATTTCATATTGTCAAAATTTAGGTGACTCTGTGTAGCATGGAGGCGATTAGGTGATTAGTACATTGGTGGCTGACAGAGTTGCCATGCATGCCCACAGCGCTTGGGTGCTGCCGGTAGGCAGAGTTTATGACTTTAAAGATATCAGTCACTCAGTTGATGACTCACCAAACATTCAGTACCTCTCACGTGCCAGCCAGGCTCTGTCATAGGCAGGAATACAGAAATAAAGGGGATTGGTCCTGACCTCAGGGGGCATATGTTCTGATGGGGTGATGATATCTATGAGGGTCACAAGGCCCAGGTGGTAGGAAGAATTCATATGGCAGTAAGGAAAGTGGGGGGGGGGTGGGGGAAGGGGTTGAGGGAGGTTCCTAAAATAGCAAATATTTTATAACTAAATTTGTGGATACTTCTGTTCGACCCTTCATCGTGCAGCCAGAATCAGGAACAGTAAGAGTGTGGTGAAAAACAATGAGGTGGAAATTTGAGCTGAGCTGAGATTATTTTTTTCTTTTTAAAAAAAATTTTCAATAGTATTTTATTTTCCAAATACTTGTATAGTTTTCATTGTCTGTTTTTGTAAGATTTTGTGTTCCAAATTTTTCTTCCTCCTCCTCCTCTCTATCCCCCTCCCCAAGACAGCAAGTAATCTGTTATAAGTTAAATATGTGCAGTTCATTTAAACCTATTAACATATTTGTCATGTTGTGCAAGAAAAATCAAACCAAAAGGGAGGAAAAACCACAAGAAAGAAAAAGCAAAAAAACAAACAAAAGGGGGAAATATCATGCCTCCATCCACATTCAGTCTCCATAGTTCTCTCTCTAGAGGTGATTGATATTTTCCATCCCAAGTCTATTGGGATTGCTTTGAATCAGCCACGTCCGGCACTGTTGATCATCACATTATCTTGTTGCCTTGTATGATGTCTCCTGTTTCTGCTCACCTTCCTCAGTGTAAGATAAGAAGATAGGAGGAAGGCACAGAGCACTGAAAATACGTAATACATTTTTATTTTCTCTGGGAAATCGAGGAGAAGTGATGACCATATTGCTTCAGAGCTGGATGGCAGAAGGTAGCCAGGGTGGGGAGCAAGCCCCAGAGTGCCCAGCATCACGGCTCTCCACTTGACTGAGACGCCAGCCTCCATGCCAATTGTCCCTTGCCATTCCTGTGTTAGATAAGAAAGCGGAGATTGATATCCTGGCAGCCGAGTACATCTCCACGGTGAAGAACCTGTCTCCAGAGCAGCGTGTGGAGCACCTGCAGAAGATCCAGAATGCTTACAGTAAATGCAAGGAGTACAGTGATGACAAGGTGCAGCTGGCCATGCAGACCTATGAGATGGTGAGGGTTTGCACCAGCCCTTCCTCAGCACACTGCTCGTGGGGGAGGGGGACACTGAGACCGCCCTGAAGGGCCCTTAAAAGAAGAGGCAGGGAAACTTCCTGCTCTGGGAGGGTGAGTTCTGGAATTTGTCTTTTGCTTTCTTACCCTTGGCTTTCATATGACGGGATCCAAACACCAAGAAATACCCAACTTTGTCTGAATTAAGTGTGTTCTTTCACTTAGGTGGACGTTTCCTTTGATCTTTTCAGTAGCTTCTGACTCTTGTTTAGATCATTACATATGAGTAGTTTTTTAAACATTCTTTCTAAATGATCGTTCCAGTTTGTGGCAACGCCACTCGTTCTTTTGACTGTGCTGGGTAGTTGGGCGCTCTTGGCACCAGTTTAAAATCACAAGGTGTTTTTCAAAGCCATTGCCTTGGAGGATCCTGAAGTTCCGTTTCTCCTGGAGAGCTCCTGTGCTTGTGGGAGCCATGGAGGCTCCAAAGGCCCGGCCCCCATTTGTCTCCTTGTGCCTTATCTCTCAGGTGCTCTTCATTTTAAATGACTTTAATTTGGGGCTCATGGTGCCTTCATTGCCCAGCCTGCCCTCCTCAGAGGACATCTTGTCATTTTTGTAGCCTCTGATTTTATTGGTTTTGGACTCTGTCTTTTAGACCCCTTTACCAGCTTTGCCCACCTCTTGCATCTGCTCCCAGAGGCTCCTGCTTGTTACCGGGCTGGTTATAACCATTTAAGAAAGGTCCCAGTAATGGAAATGGGAGTCACACAAGAACTTGGCAATGGTGGGCTTATGTACGGACGGTCACTTAAACTCCAGAAGCTGTTTGGCCTGGTGGACAGGGAGCAAGTTAGGAAGGGACCTGGATTAGTTGGAGGCCCATGTGGGCCTGGTCCAGGGCTCCCTGACATGTCTGCTGCTGGACCTTGGCAGTGTGTGTGACTTTTATGGGCTTTCGTCTGCAGGTGGATAAACACATCCGCCGCCTTGACGCGGACCTCGCGCGCTTTGAAGCTGATCTGAAGGAGAAGATGGAGGGCAGTGACCTGGAGAGCTCGGGAGGAAGAGGCCTGAAAAGTATGCCCTTGGGTGCCAGTCGTGCCCTCTGGGGTGTTGGACATGCGTTCAGAACCCACAGGCCTTGGTGACCGTGTGTACAATGTTCTCTTTCAGAGGGCCGAGGCCAGAAGGAGAAAAGAGGCTCCCGGGGTCGTGGGAGACGCACCTCAGAGGAGGATACTCCGAAGAAGAAGAAGCTCAAAGGAGGGTAAGATTTGGATCAGGGCCTCTGGCGCCCATCAGTGTGTTTCTGTCCTTGTGGTCAGTGGAGCCATATGAACTTGACAAGCCTGGGGCTCTGCAGAAGCTCTGTGCTGGGCAGGAGGAAAAAGAGCTGATGGGGATGCTGAGAGCATTGAAACAGCATCTCTGAGGGGCGTGGAGGCAGGGGGCGCAGGCTGAAGGTCGTGGCCAACAGGTGGCACAGTTGGGCAGATTTGGACCAAGCTGCATGGCCGGACGTTGCTCAGGGTTGTGCTCAGCTGCTACAGTTTTTGTATATGTGGGTTCTTTGCCCTCCATTATGATTATGATACAGGCCCAGTAGAGACACTGCTGGGTTCAAAGGTATGCACAGTTTGATAGCCCTATGAGCATAGTTCCAGATTGTTCTCCAGGATTTGGATCAGTTCACAATACCACCAACAATGCATTAGTGTCCCAGTTTTCCCATATCCTCTCCACTATTCATCATTATCTTTTTCTGTCATTTTAGCCAGTCTTAGAGGTGTGAGATTATTCCTCAGAGTTCTTTTAATTTGCAGTCCTCTAATCAATAGTGATTTAGAGCATTTTTTCATATGACTATTCATGGCTTTAATTTTGTCATCTGAAAATTGTCTTCATATCCTTTTTCTTTGACCAGTTATCAATACAAATCACTTGTATTCTTATAAATGTGATGTAGTTCTTTCTATATTTTAGAAATGAGACCTTTATCAGAAACATTGGCTATAAAGTTTTTTTTTTTTCCCAGCTTTGTACTTCCCTTTTAATTTTGTTTCTGTTGGTTTTTTGTTTGTGCAAAACCTTTTTAATTTAATGTAATCAAAGTTGTCCATTTTGCCTTTCATAATGTTCTCTAGTTCTTCTCTGTGGTTCTAGTTCAAGGAACCAGGAATGTGTAGTGCCCTGGAGAGAAGGCTTGGAAAGATGGGACTTTTCAGATAAGGTTTGAACTGGAGCATCCTAGAGGTTCCTTCCAGCTTTAAATTCCATGTGATTGTCTGTGTCCTCTTTCCCCAAGGACTTGAGGGGAGATCTTATGGAAAAGGAATTGTGTTTGGTTGAATCAATAGCAGTAGGTTGAAGTTTTGATGGGGACGGGGGACAGAGGAGGAGGCAGAGTCTGGTTTAGTTAATTGGGAGGACTGGGTGATGGATGTGGTGCTAGCTGGCTGGGCCACCTGTTACCTTTTCTTTGGTCCCATTGTGGATGTGGTAGTGAAGATTGTTGTTGGAATCCATGACCTGGGGGGAGGGTGATGACCTGGGGAGAGGGAGAGGGCTGGGCCAGCTGAGAAGCCCATGGCCTCATCTTAGACTCAGGTCCCCTTTCTCTTAGGATGCCTAAATTGAATTTTTTCAGTCATGATTTTGGATTGTAAGCAGTCAGGTGTCTTGTACAAGTAATTAAATAAATGGGAAAGCAGTCTGCGGAGGTCCAGACTCCACGGGGAACTAGGTTCTTGAATGGAGGGTTGGAGTCAGCGAAGTGGAACAAGAGACAGCACACTCTATGGCGTGGTCATCAAGTTCGATTTATTGGCAAAAGCTTGTTCAAGTTATTCAAGAAAGCTTGTGATTTTTATAGTCTTACAAAGTTAGGGTTGATTAGAGATAGGACAATTATTTGGCTAGGATTACAAGATTTTCTTGGGGCCCAGAAATTCCCAGGACCCCAGGTGCAATGCTTCTTAGAAAAAAAGAATGTACAGAATAAATTCATCAAACAGTACAACAATAGTGAAACTTTAACTAAAGGTAAATGTACCTTGTGGTCATCACGTCATATCTGGCAGAACATGAGCTTCTCTAAAAATGTCACATTTACTTATTCCAAGATTTATACAATGCTTTTTAACTTTTTAACATGGTCATAAGATTTTTTAGAATAGAAACATTTTTTTTCTCAAGAACTTATTTCCCTCAGCCCATTTATTAATCACTCATACAATAGCTTGTTTTTGTGTAGGGGTCAGTAAACCATGCAATGGCCTACTTCTCTTACTTTTTTCCCATGAATTACTTGCTACCAATGTGTCCATCTATCACTGATGTTTACTGTTCTTTTCATCATATCATTATTTATGTAAGCTCTGCATAGGGGAGGGAAGAACCAGGTTGATTGAATTTGGAATTGTTTCAGACAAGAGGGAGTAACTGGAGATTTCTTTTGGAGTTTTTGGGGAAAGCTATCAATTTCCCAAGTTTCCCAGTCTCTAAATTTGTTTAATGCTTCACTAGTAAAAAAAAAAAAAAAAAAAACCTTTCATGTTTAGGCAGAAAGTACAAAGGGGCTTTTTTGGGGGTGAAGGGCTTCGTGCTCACCTCATTGTGATGGATGGATATATACAGACAGCTATGCTAAGAATTCCTAGAGCAGAAATTAAGCAGATAATCATTAACCAAATATATTCCTGAATGCTTAGTTCTGTAGGGGCTTCTTCATGTTGCCTTGCACACATGGGGGGAGGTGGGAGTCAGGCCCTGTGGAGACCTTGTCATTCCAGGCAGGGTCCCCAACTCCCAGCATGCTCCCAGCAGCAGTCCATCTTCTGAGGCAGTTTGATCTTATTGGAGTGTTATCCAAAACCAGAACAGTTGGAGGGGCCCTAAGAACTTGGAGGATTGGCCCCAGTCCAGCTGCCCAGTCCTGCCTTATGGGTTTGGTTCTCTCTTTTGGGCTTAAGGGAAATGCTCCCCTCTTGTCCCTTCACCCCCAAGCACTGAAGGAAGGGGGGAGAATGACTCAGTGGATCTCTGATTCTGCTGCTGTAGTCCTGCTGGCTCTGCCACTGCCAAGGAACCCGAGAGATCGGGCTCATCTCTGCAAGGTAGGATTGAAGGGCAGAACAGGAGCCAGTGGAAGGCAGTGGATGAGCAGGAGGATCTGGGTGCAGTCATTTAGGGGGGCAAGGAGGCAGAGATGGGGATTCAGGCAGAAGATAATCTATGGGGCTGTGGGGGATGGGGAGGGGAGACCCTAAGCAGAGAGGCAGAGCAGCAGGTACAGCTGCCACCATCACACAGCCCTCCCATTAACTAAACCAGGTTCTGCCCCGTCCCCATCAAAACTTCAGCCTACTGCTACTGATGTGACCAAATGCAATTCCTTTTCCATAAGATAAGTGGGCTATTCTCCAGGAAAGGGCTTATGGGTAGAAAGGTGCAGGTAGGCTGCTCTGCTCAGGTCGGTCCCCAGTTGTCTCGTGAGGAGCTAGCCCTACTTCATTCTGAATCTGCAGAACTTTAGAATGCTTTTGGCAGCAGGATTGGGCCTGGCTAAATGGTGCTCATTTAAAAACCCAGCCCAGGAAAAAGAAAAGGCTGCACTCTCAGTGAACGGTCTTGTCAGGTGGTGCATAGAGCCCTGCATGGGGCTGCTTCTGGGAACTTGGTCATCAGCTTCTTATTAAACACAAAAATAACTTTACTTTGAAACTTTGTTTACTTTGAAACTATGATTCCAAGTGATTCATAGTGCCTATGAAATGCCCTCTAAAAATTTTAGTTCTCAGGAGTTACGGGCCGAGGGCATCTTTGGGCTAGGCTAGGAAAGCCCACATAAGATACACAGGCTCCCATGGGACGGGGTGGGAAAAGAATGGTGAGGAAGGCGAGCTCTTTGACCTTACACTCCTAATGCACTGGTCCTCACTTTGGGCTCTGGGAGCCTCAGTTTGGGCTCCGTGGGCTTCTCTTGGGCTCTGTGGGCCTCCCTTGGGGCTCCATGGGCCTCAGTTTGGCTCTTTAGGCCTCACTTTGGGCTCTGTGGACCTTGGGCTCTGCGGGCCACACTTTGGGTTCCATGGGCCTCCCTTGGGGCTCCATGAGCCTCACTTTGTCTCCACGGGCCCCATTTTGGGCTCTTTGGGCTCCGTGGGCTTTACTTTGGGTTATGTGGGCCTTACTTGGGGCTCTGGGGGCCTCAGTTTGGCTCTTTAGGGCTCACTTTGGGCTCCTTGGGCCCTGCTCTGTTGCCCCGCAGGTCAGAGTTCGCTGAGACCATCCTCTCTGTGCACCCTTCGGATGTCCTGGATATGCCTGTGGACCCCAATGAGCCGACCTACTGCCTGTGCCACCAGGTGTCCTATGGAGAGATGATTGGCTGTGACAATCCAGATGTGAGTAGCAGGGCGGTGCCGAGGAGGGGTGGGGGGCTGGGGCGGACACTAACACCTGGCCCCTCCCTTCTCTCCTGACAGTGTCCCATAGAGTGGTTTCACTTTGCTTGTGTGGATCTCACCACGAAGCCCAAAGGAAAGTGGTAAGTGGGGTGGGGTGGTGGAGGGGGCAGCCTGCTGGCGGGTGCCCAGGCTGCCCAGGCCCCCTGGGAGGTGGTGTCCTTTCAGATTTAGGCCAGGTTTGAAAGTGTGCAGCTCGGGGTCCCAGTTGTTGGAGGCCAGGCTCTCGATTGGAGAGCCAGCGTGGCCTAGTGGTCAGAGTGCCGGGCTGGAGTCACCAGAGTTGCACTGTCTGCTTCCAGCTCTCTCTCTTAGCTTATTGCCTGCGTCCCATGTTGCATTGCTGCCCACCAGATGATTGCTGGTTCCTCACTTCTGGCCAAGTCTGATTGCCTTCCCACCTTGGATGTCACAGGCAGGGAGTGACACTTGGGGTGGCTGCAAGGGCTTCTGGGAGAGGTCTGGGGCCTTGGGGGATGGGAGGAGCAAGGCTGGAGAAACCCGAGGAAATTGGTGGGCTGGCTGTGCCTGGCTCTGTGCTGCTGTGGGACCCTCACCTGTGGAGCTGGGGGGGGGGGGGAGCAGACACACGTCCTCTGGCGGCCCCTCCTCAGAGCGACTTGTGATGGAGCCGTGTCTCTCGGCAGGTTCTGTCCACGCTGTGTTCAGGAGAAGAGGAAGAAGAAGTAAGGATGACTCCGGAGGAGCGGTCACTACCTCCCTCCCTCCTTCCCGTTGTAATAGCTTACCTTTATTTTTAAACTACCTTCGTGTTTTGGTCTGGTACTGATTATCCACTGGCCAGTTGTAATTCTTGGTGTTTCAGAACAAAAAGCAGAAAATCAGCTCTCTCCTTCGGGGAGAGACTCTTGTAGGTCACTTTGCCACAGGGACTTTGTTTTCCTCCTTCTTTCTGTGGATTTCCCAATAGCACTGAACCCGGCGGTCACACTTTTACGATTCACACGGGGTGTTTGCTAAATAGGCATCAGAAAACGTGCGACTGCCACAAGAAAGAAGTCCACAGCCATGAGATGAACATCCCCGTTGGTACCCTGGTGCCCGCCTTTGCCCCTTGGTAGAGGTGGTGGAGGAGCCCTGGGTCCAGGATGGTGAGGGCGCCCCTCCCCACTGGCCATTTCTCCCTTTGTACTGGGACACGTGTGTCCGTAGGGCTGGGGCCACCTCCTTGACAAGGCCTCGGCTCCCGTTCTGAAACCAGTGACTGTGTTTACTTGTGGTAAGAGCCTGTGCCCGCCCGCTACGGGTTTTCGGGCTCTTACCATTAGGAAGTGATTTCTGCTTTATTGTGCACTGCCCTGTTTGTTTGAATTTCCACTCCTTCCCTCTCTCCAGGGCTCGACGCGCCCATTCCAGAGCACGGTGGGTTTCCATTAGCCCGGAGGCTCTCAGAGCTGCTGATGGCCCGTTTCTCTGGAAGTTCCTCAAGTTTTTACTGTGAAGACAAGCTTAGTGTTTTAGCATGAAGATAGTGCGGTCTGATGTGTTTTATGAAGTGAAAGTCCAGTCTGCTAAGACCTGGTTTTATATCTGATTTATGTTGCACACTGTTAGAGCTATGAGATAAGAAGCTGTATCCGAGGGAATAGATAATCTCAGATGATGTGTGGATTCTCATAATTCGGCCCCACTTTGGAAAAGAAGCTGGTGGCCAAGACTTTTTACTTGATCAGCGTTCACCACAAACCAATGTTAGATGATCCTTTTCGTGAGATTTAGACGAGTAGTTTAGCGTCATGACATTAGTTTTGCTACTTTGGAGATTCCTAGACAGACAGTGTTGGAATTCTGATAATTCTGAGCATCCCAGAAATCCCTTAGCACGAAACTGAAGGAATTACAAAGCGAACAGTAGGGGAGGGCCGACAAACATGCTTCCTGTCCATCTAATCAAGGACTAAAATTCTATGAGAAGATGCTGCTTTTGTTGTCTGGAGAATGAGGGGCTTTGGAAAAAGTGCTCTAGTTTCCAGTGGTTTCATTCTAAGAAGGGGTGAGAGATGAGGGAGGTCGGGACCGTGGCCGGCCTCATCACTTAGCTCAGTTTCAGTGAGTGAGAGGCTGTCAGACAGCAACGCCTCGATGGGTCGTCAGCCAAGGTGAGCTGAGTGTTCTGAGAGCTCACCCCTCCTTGTCTGCAGCCAGGCTGGTTTCTGTCGGAGGCCGTTTGCTTCTGCCAGAAAGACATGTCGAAGTTGTGGGCTTTAAGTCATTGAATCGTGGTGTTTACATTCAGAATTTTTGTTCCTTTTCAAATTTTAGGGTCGAGGCTTGGAGCACCTTTGATTCTTGGGGAGTGGCTGGGGCAAAGGCCTGATTGGCCGTCCTTTCCTTCCGGTAAGGGGCAGACAGCCATTCACCCTCTTCCTTGAGTCATTGAATGCTTTATCCGCTCTCTTCAGTTGCTGTTGAAAGGCAGGGAAAAAAGTAGTAGAAATTAAGGGGGAAATATTTTTCTAAATTTTCTTCCCAGTATGTAATGATGAATATGGAAGTACAGTAAATTGGCAGTAGGAGAATTTCTGCTGATTTCTGAGTAGCCAATTTAATAACATTTCTTTAGTCTTTGACCACATGGGAGATGTTTTGCTAACCCGTGTAGGGTTTGGGGGACTTAATTAGTCATTACCTGGGGGCCTGTGATCTCAGGAGAAAGGGATTGATTCCCACTGCTGGAGCCTTTGATGGGTGGCCTCTTTGGTGAGATGCTATTCCTCATTGTCCTGTTCTTTGGAGGCACTCTGCCTCTGGGATTCTGTTTTGCATTTGAAATAACGTCACAACTTTGGAACAAATGGACAGAGTGTGACAGTGAAAAGGCCCCCCCCCCCCGTAGTCTCTGAGACCAGAGCCTATGTGTCTGACCAATGTGATTGGGGGGGATGGATCTGATCCCAGGGGGTGTGCCTATCCCTGCTGGATTCCCCCATCCTTCTTAGTCCTAGGATGGACCTAGCTTGATTTCTGGGTCAATTCTGACCTTTAAGCCTGTCCCTGAACCTGACCTATGGTCTTGTCTGCCATTGAAACTGGCCCTGTCTCCTTTAAGCTGGGAAGAAGAGTTTTGCTCTGCTCCAGCCCAGGGCTGCGCTTGAAGGTATGGGAAGGGTTGTGAATGATAAGAGGACAGGGGCTGGGTCTTACTTAGCCTTTGATCTCCCCCCAGTACCTAGCACAGTTCCCTGCACATGCTTAGTGCTCAGTGTTTGTTGTTTGAAATGAATGCGTTTTGAATGTCCCAGACTATTTAATCCCACAGTTTATGACACTGTATATGAGCCAGGTATAATGTATTATCCATTTTTTTTGTGTGTGTTTATTTGCAAGTAAAAACTATAGTCTGTTCAGAAGAAAAGTCAGAACATTTCAGGAGTTGATTTTCCCTTCCTTGATGCTTAGATTATTAGATTTAGCATTTTAGAGCAATTCTGTTGTCTTCTGGGAGAAAACATGCTGCATTTTCAAAACAAAGTGTTTGTTTCATTGAGTCCCATAAACCTGTGTGTTTGCTGTAGTGAAATTGCTGGCTGGAGCAAGTCCTTTAGAAACTTCGCCCTTGAAGGCAGGCAGGAGCTCCCGAATCTAGAGTGCAAAGCTGGGGCTCCAGCGGTGGGGTGCTCAGGACTGTCTTCTAGCTACAGCCCCAGTGGCTTCTCTTTAGCAGTGATGCTAGAGAAAAGGGACCATTCCCCAGTCAGTCATAGGCTTAAACTCCCTTTTTTTTTTTCTTTTTAAACTTAATCCCATGACCCCTCTGAACGGGTTATGTGTTCAGCACTGGAGCGAGGGCTGTTTATAATCTAATCTGGCGATAAAGCTGGCCCAAGAGAGCAGCTTTCTCTGGATTTGGCAGCATCTGCTCCACATTGGGGGGGGGGGGGGGGGAGGAAGAGGGAGGGAGGGTTGAGGGTGGCAGTGGGCAGGGACTTTTCTCTTTTTTTTTTCTTTTAAACAAAATGAAGAATTTTGATCCTGGGCATTGGAAAGTTTCAAGGTTTCCTAGGTTTTTGGTGTTCCAGTGTTTGCTGTTCATCACCTTTGCTGAAAGGGATTGGAAAACTGGGGGAATCTAAAGTTGTTCTAATTCACATAAGGTTACAAAGATGTTTTTTCACATACATGTATATTTCTTGTCTTCAGCTTTACCACATTTCATCCAAAAAGATGATGATGCAGCTTTAACATGAATGTTACATTTTATTTTCAAAGGAAATATGTTCCCTTTGTAAATGGAAGAGAATATTGTAAATCTTTTTATTAAAAATAATGTAAAGATGTATATCTGTATTTTTGGATCATGTTATAGATAATGGATATATTGTTTAATAAATAAAATATTTTTGGGAACAAAACCAAGTTTGAGAGCACATCGTTTCAGGAGCTGGGGCAAAGTTTCAAAGCTGTGTCCTGAGGTGACTGTTAAACATTTCCCACACGTCCTCCTGCATAAGCCTTGGTTTTACCTCTCCTAGGTGCTCAAGCTGTCCAGAGTCCACCCTTGACTTGTATTGAGGAGTCCTGGGTAAGAGGCTTCGTTTGAATCTCTGGGCCTCAGATTTGGCTTTTTTGCTACATCCACAGTGGCCGTTTGGAAGGCCTGCTACTTCTAATCAGCCTTCCTTGCCGCTAGAAATGGGAAATGGAGATGGCCAAGGCCACCAGTTGTGCAGAAGGATCCCTGGGAGCCACACGGTGACTCAAAGCACGCCTGAGTTCTGGTCTGCTATAGTCTATTTTGTCACTATCTCTCAGCTTCATTTTAATCTGGGAGGGGGGAATGTTGCCCCCTGGGGGCAGCTTTAGGCCCAGGCAGTGTTAGACCTCAGCCCATTTAGATAGACCTTTTAATAGCCTCAACTCTGGGGAAAGGCAAGGCATTGTGAAAGCCCCAGATAAGTTAGAGGAGGTCACAGGTACTCCAGGACTCGACCCACACTTAAATCCAATTAGAAGCTGAACATTGATGGGTGGTTCTATTTTCAGATGTCTTGCAGGCTTAGTCCTTGGTCCTATTCTGTAGTTATCTTGCAGGCTTAGTTCTTGGTCCTGCTTCTCTGTAGATATCTTGCAGTCTTAGTCCTCGGTTCTGCTTCTCTGATCCTTGGATCTTGCTTCTCTGTAAGGTGTCTTGCAGTTTAGGTCCTCGGTCCTGTTTCTCTGGTCTTTGGGTCCCGTTTTTCTGTCTTGCAAGCTCAGTCCTTGGTCCTGCTTCTCTGGTCCTCGGTCCTACTTCTCTGTAGGTATCTTGCAGGCCCGGTTCTCCATCCTGCTTCTCTATAGATGTGCAGACTCAGTCCTTGGTCCTGCTTCTCTGGTCCTTGGATCCTGTTTGTAGGTGTCTTACAGCCTTGTTCCTTTGTCCTGCTTCTCTCATTCTTGGTCCTACTTCTCTGTAGGTGTCTTGCAGACTTGGTCCTTGGCCCTACTTCTCTGGTCCTTGGTCCTGTTTCTTTGTAAGGTGTCTTGCAGTCTCAGTCCTCAGTCCTGCCTCTCTGGTCCTCAGTCCTGTTTCTGTGCAGGTGTCCTGAAGCCTTAACCCTTGGCCCTGCCTCTCTGGTCCTCAGGGCTGCTTCTCTGTAAGGTGTCTTGCAGGCTCGGTCCTCGGGTTGATTAGAGCCAAGGAGCTTTTAGTTTGGGGATCTTAGTGGCTCCCAGAGTGGTAGGATTCCCACAGTGTAGACAGCTGAGTTTTGGGAAGGATCCTTTTCATGAAATGGCCACAAAAACCACATGAAAAAGGACGATTTCTACTGTTTGTGGATTCGTTTGTGGATTGGCTTGATTGGCTTTGGAGCTGACCCTAGGGTCCTGAAAGGGACTGACTGACCCCAATGTCCCCCAGCCCGGGAAGCCGAGCCACAGGTTGTGTTCTCTCGCCCTCGCGCGGTGCCAAGCGCTGGGGACACTACAGAAGCTTGACATAATCCAATCCCTCCGGAGTCCCCCCTCTAATGGGGAAGACCAGCAGCACAACTGGACTACTGGGTGCAAATGAACAAGTGGGAAGGGCCTGGGGCTGAAGGCGTGATCTGAGCAGTCTGGAAGGAAGCCTGGAGGTTGGGGTGAGGGAGAGCTCGGGGTGGAGCGCTCAGCTAGGGCCAATGTCTGGAGGATCGGGGCAAAGAGTAGATTGCACAGAAGGGAGGTCAGGTCCACGGAGGCTGGAAACTGAGGGAAGGGCCCGCTGGGGCCGGGCGTCCCGCCCCGGAGGATTGGATATCTGGTCTTGGAGGATGAAGACACCTCCCACCCCCGGGGCCCAGCTCCAGGCCCTGAGCCCGGCCCGTCCTCCCGCCTGCGGGCGTTGCTCCCGCACCCAGCCCGGCGGGTGGGCGCCCGGTGGTTCCCTCTCCTCCCCTCCCCACTCCAGCAGCGCCTTCTAGGGACGCCTGTCCCCACGGCTCGCCCTGAAACCCGATGCTCACAAGCCGGGTTTGGGTAGCTAGGAACGGGGCTGCGGGAGCCGGGGGAGGGCGGGGCTGGAACTTCTTGGGGTAAGGGGGGGCGGGAGGGCCTAGGGAGGAGGCTAGTTTGAGGGGCGTGGCCGGAGCTGCAGTGGGTGGAATGAAAGGCCAGGTTGGGGGGGCGGAGGAGGGGCTATGCTAGGGGGGCTGACCTTACTTGCTGGCTTTGGGGGTTCAGCCTGGGCCTGGGCTGAGAGGGGCAGACATGGCTGGAGGCATGGCCTGGGGGAGGAGCTGAGGGGGCGGGGCGGGAGCCGGGGACATTGCTTCTGTGTCTCCTGGGGGCCGGACACGGGCTCTGCCTTCCTGACGCTGACAGTCTGGCGAGAGGGACCCCGCTCTCCTGGCTGGGGTCGTCCCCAAAGGCACAGTCTACACGCAGTCCCCGGGGCGGGGGGAAGGCCGGGCCGGGCGGGGCAAGGGCGGAGCCTGGAGGGAGACCAAATAGGGGGGAGGGGCATGGCTGGAGTCCGCTCTGATCCGGAGGGGCGGGGCAAGGGCGGAGTCTGGAGGGAGGCCTGGTGGAGGGGCAGGGCTGGGGGCGGGCCAACGAAAGGGTGAGAACTGCGCAGACTCCGACCCGCCCCCCTCGGACGCTCCTGCTTTACCCGGCGTCCGGGACCCCGCAGAGCCGGCAGCACCGAGTCCTGGGCCCAGGTAACAGCCTCGGCCGGGGGGACGGCGCAGGCGCGGGAGGGGGGGGGTTCATCTGGCCGCCCCTGGATCCCGTCCCGGCGGGGCTGCGGGCGCCCTGCGCCTCTTCCAGCTCCCTTCCTGCTTCTTTATACCCCTGTCCCGTGCCCGGGGGGGGGGGAGGGGACCCTTTCCCCCACTCGTGTCCCCCAGTGGCACTTTTCAGAGGAACAGTTCCAGGCTGTTAGCAGCAATATGGGAAAAAACGGCAGTAAGTCCCAGATAATTAGAGAAACGCAAGGGAAAACCGCTCTCAGCCCGTCAGTTTGGCAAAGTTGACCGAAAAGAAGTGCCAAGTGCCGGAGGGCAAACCGATGCCCGAGCTCTTTGGGGAAGGCCTGGGGACGATGCACCGGGGAGGTTAAGTCTGTGCCCCAAAGAGAGAAAAGCAGCTCTTTGTGGTGACCAAGGGACGCTGAGGGAGCCCCCTTTCGTTGGGGAATGCGTGATGAAAGACTGCGTAAGGGGCGGGATCATGAAGAAAGAACTAAGAAACAAACACGCCAATGAACTGATGTGGAGAGAAGCGAGCAGAACCAGGAGAACCATCTGTGCCTTCATAATAATGTAGAGACAGCCCTCTGAAAGTCTTGGGCAGCCTGCCTCCTGGCCACCCAACAGCCAGACACACCTTTTTTGTTTGTATAAACCCTTTTTAATTTAATGTAATCAAAACGATCACTTTTGTATTCCGTCATGTAAATTCTTTCTTTTTTTTTTTTTTTTTTTTTTTTTTTCTGAGGCAATTGGGGTTAAGTTACTTGCCCAGGGTCACACAGCCAGGGAATGTTAAGTGTCTGAGACCAGATTTGAACTCAGGTCCTCCTGACTTCAGGGCTGGTGCTCTATCCACTGCACCACCTAGCTGCCCCCCCGTCATGTAAATTCTTTCCTTCTCCATACATCTGAGAGGTAGACTATGCCTTGTTCTCCTAATTTGCTTATAGTATCACCCTTTATGTCTAAATCAGGAACCCAGTTCTTTTTTGTTTGTTTCATTTTTGTCTATTTATTTATTTTAATATACCTTGCTTTATGAATCATGTTGAGAGAAAAATCAGAGCTAAAGAGGGAAACCAAACCTTTCATAACTGATCATGGCACACTCTTGCTGTCACTGTATACAATGTATTCCTGCTTCTGCTTGTTTCCCTCAGCATCAGTTTGTGTAAATCTTTCCAGACCTTTCTATAATCAGCTTGTTTATCATTTCTTATAGACAATACTATTCCATTACCTTCATGTACCACAACTTATTCAGCCATCCCCCACATGATTGGCAGCTACTCCGCGCCCCCGCCCCCAATTCTTTACTTACAATCATGAACCCATTTCCAGCTTATCTTGATATAGGGCATTAAGTGCTGGTCAATGCCTGGTTGCTGCCATGCTAATTTCCAATTTTCCCAGCAACTTTTGTCAAATGGTGAGTTCTTATCCCAGAAGATGGGGTTTTGGGGTTTATGTAACACTAGGTTACTATTGTCATTGATTTTTGGAGTCATCTCTTTTGAACATGGCCGATGGAGGAATTTGTTTTGCTTTAGTTATATTTGTTTGTTATCCAGAGGGTTTTTTTGTTTGTCTTTGTTTTGTTTTATTTTTCTTTCCTCTCAGTGAGGGGAGGAAGAAAAGGCAAATGTTCTTGGATTGAAAAAAAAAATTAATGAAAACTCTCCAACAAATTCTACCTTTAACATGGCCTATGTGACCTGGACAAAGCACTTCATTTTTCTTTTTCCCTTCCTTCCTTCCTTCCTTCCTTCCTTCCTTCCTTCCTTCCTTCCT
>JAJPUD010002619.1:140229-184900 GCA_023553655.1 Myrmecobius fasciatus
TGTGTCCCTTGTCTGGAGGTGCAGGAGACACTCACTTCATCTTAGTGACCCTTTGGGGAACATGGTCCCACACTGTCCTCTCCCTTCCCAGATTGTTAGATGAGAATATCTTGTGATTTATTTTCTCTATTCTTTGCTGATTGTTTTAATCAGCAAATTTAATTGTTTTAAAATTAATGTCCCTTGTTCTGACTGCTTTTTCCCTCTCCCCTTTTTTCTAAATAAGTTTTTTATTGATATCTTTTGCTTTTTTAAACTAACCAAACCAAACCAAATCAAAAATTTTTCCAGTCTCTGTCCTTTCTTCTCCCAGAGAGTCAGTCAATATAACAGATAACACTTTTGAAGGCAAGATTAAAAAAAAAAAGCAGAAGAAAGGGGGAAAAATCAACAAAACTGATTTATACTTTGAAAAGATATGAAACAGGTGCAGTGTGCTACATTCATAAATCTTCATCTAGCTTATATTTCTTTTTTCAAGCCAGACTTTTTCTTTATTTTTTCGAAATATTCACTTTTGATTTTTTTTTCTATCAACATTGTGATATTCCTTGTGTCTATTGCTTTCTTGGTTCTGCATCAGTTCATGTAGATCTTTCTTTGCTTGTATAAATTTGTTGTATTCATCATTTCTTTAGCTTATTCCTTTATGTTCACGTACCACAATATGTTTAGCCATTCATCAACCAACGGACATCTTCTTTGTTGCTATAAATATTTTGGCACATGAGGGTAACTTTTTGTCAATGGTTTCCTTAGGGAATGTCTACCAGTGAAATCTCTGGGCCAAAGGGTTTTGTAGTCCCTTTATTTGCATAATTCCAGATTGTTTTTCAAAATGGTGTTATGTTGATCTGTGACTGAGCATTAATGATTTTGGAGGCACTCGATATAATATAGGGGCTCAAGCCTGTGGAAGTACACTCATCATTCATAATAATCCTTGAGATGAGGAGTTTCCCTTCTCGAATGAATGGAAATGGGTTAAACTTGCATCCTTCCAAAATCTCAGCAATCCTAGGTCCCTCCCTGAAAAAGGAAAGTCTCATTTTAAAATATAAATAATATGAAATAGATTGTGATCTTGGGTTTTGTAAAGTGCCTATCAATCATAAAGGAATCTCATTAGGTCTTGAGTGAGTGATAAAGAATATTGAGAAAGTATCATTGGAAATTTCTGGGAAAACCACAAAAGAGTTAACAGAAATTAGATTTAAAGTAACATCTTTAACTATCTAGCACAATAAGTTCTAAAGAATTACATGTCCTAGATGAAAAAAAGATCATATCATAAAAAAATGAGCGGAATACAGGAGAAAGTTTTCTCACCTCTGGGTAAAGGAAAAAAATTTTCAACCAAACAGTGTATAAAAATGATCAAAGGAGATAAAATGAATACTTTTATTTTATTTCCTGCAAAGTGTCTATTTTTAAGTAAAAACATCCACCTACCATTTTGATAAAAGAAAAAGAAAAGCAGATTTGAAAATACAAAATTGTAAATGGTTACAATTCAAATTGGAAATTTTTCTCTCAACCCTTTCATTTCATACTTATGTACAATTTTAGTAAACTTTGATATAACAGAATGAAAACTTTTAGGGAAAGGCATAAAAACATACACTTTGAAGCAAACAGTTGTTGTGACAGATGTTGCTTTTATACGGTACATGATGAAAATAGCATTTACTTTTTTTAGTTCACAACTGAACACAACTGCCATGTCAGTATGACACATTGACAGATGAAATGAACAATAATGTCACATTGATGGTACTAGAAGCCTTTAGAAAATCCAAAATGCTACTGTTTTTCAGCTACAGTTATGATTCTATTGAAATCACCTTTCAGTCTCAGAATACCAAATATATGAATTGCTCAGGGAAACAATAGTAATGATGATGGAAAATTTGGGTAATTAGGAATGAAAGATTAAGATTTTCATCTTCTTTTTGTTTTGTTTCAACTGGTAAAAATGACAAAAATGCTTATTTCAGCTTTCCCCAACATATACCTTCTCTATTTCCTTTTGCCTGCTTCCTGGATTGTTTCTAGCTACTGCTCAAAGCATCCCATCTCATCATTAACCTGTATGCACCTTTGGCCAGGAATTGATGCTACTTGACATATACCCAAAAAGATAAAAGAAAGAAAGGGTTTCCCATGTATAAAAATATCCACAGGAGCACCTTTTCTCATGGCAAAAAACTAAAAACTAAATCCACCAATTGGTGAATGCTTAAGCAAATTTTCATATGTGACCGTGTTGGGCTATTAAAAAATGATGAAAAGGATAGATGCAGAAAAACCCATGGACACTTGTCTTAATTGATATAAAGCGAAGTGGACAGAACCAGGAAAACAGTTTATTCAATAACTATAACATTATAAAGAAAAAAAATAGCTCTGAAAGATTTAAGAACTCTGATCAAGGTAATGACCATAATTGTAGAGGATCAATGAGGTACGATTTCCCCCTCTTGATAAGAAGAGATGGACTAGAAGTGTGAACTGAGCCAGATATTTTCAGATATGGCTTCTCTTTGTGGATTTGCTTCTCTTGACTGACTAGATAGGGAGTTCAGTGGATAAAGACTTAGAATATGGAAGTTCTGAGTTGAACCATTTATTGCTTAAACTTTCTCAGTCTTAGTTTCCTCATTTGTCAAAAGGGGATAATAACATCTCATAATAGTAGTTTGTTATCTTTGCCAATGTTATGGGTGTGAAATGATGCTTCAGAGATGTTTTAATTTGTATTTTTCTATTTTTTTTTAGTTGTTTTTGCTGTTGCTGTTCAGTTATTTTTCAGGTGTATCTGACTCTTTGTGACCTCATTTTGGCAGAGATACTAGAATAGTTTTGCCATTTCCTTCTCCAGTTCATTTTACAAATGAGGAAATTGAGGCACACAGGGTTAAGTGACTTGCTCATGGTCATATGGCTTGTATATCTCTGAGGATAGATTTGAAGCCAGGAAGATGAATCTTCCTAACTCTAGGCTGGCACTATAATTTGGGGCATTTTTTTCCTTCATATAGTTCTTGATAAGTTGGATTATTTGAGAATTTCGATACCTTAAATTTATTTAAATGTTAGCTATTGCTTGCTGTAAATGAAGGTTTTATTTTATTTTTGAGGGGAGAATAACTAAAGAACAAAATTCATGATTGTGATGGCCAGAAAAAGACTAGGGAGTTAATGAAGCACATAAAATGCAGAGAAGAGAAGGAAGTTCTGAAGGAGAGCCAGACAATGAGGACAGCTTTCCAACTAACACAATGAATTTATTTTATATAACATTGGGAGATACTGCTGTGGAGGAGAGAGCTGTTTGTCCAATATTCAAAGTTTTCCCCTCTTTCCTCAGAAGGAACTAATTCTCTTCCTAACTCTCTTTTCTCTGCTTCATAAAAGGGTCATTTAGGATGGGATCTTTTCTTTCCTCTCTCCCATCTCCTCTAGCTGTCTTTTCTGAAAATTTAATCAACCAAACCTGGTAGAAACAATAAGCTCATTTTTAGCCAAAAGGAAATTTCTGAAGATTTCATCAACTATTGCCTGCTAGAATAATAAGCTCAGTTTAGGGGCAATATTATTATAACATTTTTAGCCTAGGGGCAGCTAGGTGGCAGTGAATAGAGCAATGGGCTTGGAATCAGGAAAACTCATCTTCATGAGTTCAAATCCAGCCTCAGATACTTAGATACTGTGTGACATTAGGCAAGTTTCTTAGCCTTTGTCTATCTCAGTTTTTTTCAGCTGTAAACTGGAAATAGTAATAGGAAATGAGGTAATATTTGTAATCCATTTAGCACAATGTTCAGCATCTAGTAGGTAGGTAATAAATGTTGGTTTCTCGGAGATAGTTGGAATCTTCGGAGAGTGTGATTCAGCTTTATGGGTGTACTGTCATTTTTCTTGCTTTTATTATTTTATTACAAGGAATTGATAATGCCATGATGACTGATTTTTATGTAAATGGAAAGCTTGCTCCTGGGGGCGGGGCTAGAAGTTATCTTGAATACCTTCTACCTTCAGGTATCTTATATTTTACTACCAAGATACAATGTAAAAAGAAAAGAAAAAGTTTCTTTGAACCTCTACAACTTGAATAATTCACTATATCTACTTTGCTCAAGTACCCCTCTCCCTGGTCCAGAAGATTTTGTTTAGGTACTCCTTGCTGATTTAAGAACTCTTTCAATTAAGCACCAGCTATATTTTGAAAGAAATAAAAACTTTTGGAAATATCTCTTTTTCCTTCTAGCTTGGGATGGAAAACACAGAAAGTGAAATACAGGCTTTTCATGTGCTTTGCTATAATAAGAAGCTTGCCTTTGATTGGACAATGCACAATCCTGTTGAGTGAGGAGTAGGCTAGGCTCATTTTTATTGCCCAGAAGTCAGAATAAAGAATTTTGCTGTAACGGGATTTTGAAAGATGAATGCATGATGAAGAAACCTTTTGGGTGAAAAGCTCATTGAGTCATCCTGAGAAATTTTGCTGTTCTCTGGCTTAAGTGAACTGCTTATCCCTAAAATAATGTAATACTTTTTCTGTGATTTTTTTGAAGATGAATGTGAGTTTTAAAAGCTTTCCATTTCATTAGGGAGAGTATATTTTTTAAAAGGGGATTTATCCACCAGGAGGGCAGTGTGAACTGGATTGGGTCCCAGCAGGGCCTTTATTAATCGTTTCGTGGGTAACTGATTGCAAGGGGATGCTGTTGTCCACTTAGCCAGGTGTAGGAAGTTTAGGTCCTGCTGATTGCATTTCCGTCTGAGGCTCCAGCTGGAGCTTGTTAGTTTATTAGAAGGTTACTGCCCTTGGGAGGAGCCAACCCTTGTATTATAAATATCAGGGAAGTTCCTCAGACCAGGAGTTCCCTGATGTTGTCTGGTGGCTTTTAATAAAGCCCTCATTTCACAGAGAAATGAGTCTGGGTTTCTTGGTAGTTTTTACTTATAGAACCTATGGTTTTTACCTGTTCTCCTACTGCAAGAACCAGAAGGGGATCCCTTAGTAGAAAAATAGTTTTGTATGGGGTAGATTGTTCCCAAGGAGGCCAAAGACCTGCTGTCAAGAGTTGTAAGTTGTTCTGAGCAAATGGATTTCTCTACTGATATTTCTCTCTTTTAGATTTGTGTGTATTCACTCTCTCCCTCAGACACTGTGTGCATTCATGGGAGAGTGTGATTCAGGTTGTACTGTCTTTATTCTTCCTTTCACTATTTTGTTACAAGGAATTGATAACACCATGATGACCGATATTTATGTAAATGGAAAGCTTGCTACTGGGGGGTGGGGTGGGTTAGAAGTTACCTTCAATACCTTCTACCCTCAGGCATTTTATATTTTACTACCAAGATACTATGTAAAAAATGTACTTGGTACAAAGCCCTAAAAGACAATTACACATAGGGGAAAGGACATACATATTGATCCAACAAAGTAAAGACAGAGGGAGAAGTCAGACAGGAGGAGAACAGAGAATGAACAGGATCAAGAAAACCCAGGGAAGAGAGGGTTTAGGAAGAGAAAGTAGCTGTCAAATGATACAGAAAAGTCAGAGGATGAGAATTTAGAAAAGCTCATCAGATTTAGAAATTAAGAGGTCATTATTTACATTGTAGAAACATTTTAGTTGAGTGGTAAGTGGAGTTAGAATCCATTTTATAAGATCTCAAGTAATAACTGAGACAGGAGGGCAAGAAGACCAGGAAAAAGTGTAAAAATCAAGAGAAGAGTAATAATGTTCCATAAGAGGAAAGACAACTATCTTGAGGTTACTGTTCCCTAAATTTAAATGAGGAAAAAAATTACCAAAAATCTTTTAGGCATTTCCTTTTAAAAATGGGTCTTTTAAAAAAGGAATCCAACTATATAACAAGATGGTAAAGAGAAGCAGCTGTGTCCTTGGAAAGACAGGCTGAGATTTGGCTGTTTCTAGTCATATGTTCTTGGAAAAATCATCTTTGCAGCAGCAGTCATCAAAACCATTTGGTACTGGCTAATCAGTGGAATAGATTAGATTCAAAAGACACAATAGCCAATGACTATAGTAATCTGGTGTTTGATAAACCCAAAGACCCCAGATTCTGGGATAAGAACTCACTTTTTATAAAAATTGCTGGGAAAATTTGAAACTAGTATGGTAGAAACTAGACATTGACCCAACACCAGATGAGGTTGAAATGGGTTCATGATTTAGACATAAAGTAATACTATAAACAAATCAGAAGAACAAAGGATAGTCTCATATCTGTGAAGGAAGGAATTTATGGCCAAAGAACTAGATAAAAAAATTTTTGATTATATTAAGTTAAAAAGTTTTTGAACAAAACCAATATAGACAAGATTAGAAGGGAAGCAGAAAACTGAAAATTTTTACGTTGGAAAGTTCTAATAAAAGACCTCATTTCTAAAATATATAGAGAATTGACTCAATTTATAAGAATACAAGCCATTCTCCATCTGATAAATGGTCAAAGGATATGAACAGACAGTTTTCAGATGAAAAATTAAAACCATTTCTAGTCATGAAAAAATGCCCTAAGTCACTATTGGTCAGAACTACAAATTAATACAATTCTGAGGTACCACCTCACACTTCTCAGATTGGCTAAGGTGACAGGAAAAGATAATGACAAATGTTGGAGGGGATGTGGGAAAACTGGGACGCTGATACATTGGTTGAATCAGTTCACACCTCCACTAACATTCGGGAGAGCAATTTGGAACTATGCACAAAGGACTATCAAATTGTGAATACCCTTTGATCCAGTATTGTCTCTACTGGCTCTGTATCCCAAAGATCATAAGAGGGAAAAGGAACCCCATAAACAAAAACATTTGTGGCAGCCCTTTTTGTAGTGACAAGGAACTGGAAACTGGATGTCCATCAATTGGAGAATGGCTGAGTAAACCATGGTATATGAATGTCATGGAATATTATTATTGTTCTATAAGAAAAATCAGCAGGATTATAATTGTGGAAATATGTATAGAAGAATTGCATATGTTTAACATACATTGGATTACTTGCCCTCTGGGAGAGTGGGTGGGAGAAAGGGAGGGAGAACAAAATTTGGAGCACAAAATTTTGCAAGGATTAATGTTAGCTTTTTATTTTCAAAATATATGCAAAGATAGGTATTATTAAAACGTTATCTTTGCCTCTTGCCCTCAGTTTTTTCATGGCCTTGATTTTTCTCACTTCTGCGGCCACTGCAAATCTGCTTCCAGTTTCCCTGGGACTCATGGGGAATAGTAATGTTGAAGGAGTTTAGGATTAATCCACTAGAAGGACTGAAATGTGGGGGCCCCCTCCCCCCAGGCTTTTTTGCTTTGCTTGAGTCATGAGACTAGAGGACGATGCTTTGCAAGGGCTCCAACAGCACCCCATACCCCAAGCTAGGGAAAACTTCAACAAGCTGGTGGAAAGAGCACTAGCCTGAGATTCGGGAGCCTGGGTTTCTAGTCCTCACTCTGTTTCCAATTATAAAATGAAAGGATTGATACCAAGTAACGAAAGGTTAGTTGAGATACTAGGCTAGTGTATTGATAGAGCTGTGAATCAGTATGACCATATAGAAAACAATTTAGTTATGTAAATAAAGTGACTAAAATGTCCCTACTTTTTGACTCAGATTCTGGCAATAGGTACATACCACAAGGAGGCCATTGATGAGGAGAACTTTCCCATGTGCATCAAAATTTATAACAAGGCTTTTGGTAGTAAAGAACCAGAAACAAATAAAAGTCCATCAATTAGGCAACGACTCGACAAATTGGACTACATGAATGGAAAGAAATATGACTTGGAAGAAATGATAAACATGATGAATATAGAGGAGCATGGAAAGAGCTCTATGAACCGATAAAGAGAAGAGCCAAGAAGACACAATCTGTAATAATTATAATAATTTAACTGGAAAAATGATCTTCTCAAAGTAATCAAAAGGCAAAATTGGAAAGAACAAGCTGAGTTTTGAAGAGGAAATATCAGAATATCTCCCTCAACTCCTTTGCAGATGCAGGAAGTCCAAAGGTATGGAGCATTGCCTATTCTGGGTGCACCAAAAGTAGTAATGAAACTTTGGGGACACTGTATTTGTAAATTGTTTTGATTTGTTGATTGGTTTTACTGACTTTCCTCTCTTTCCTTTTCTTTAACAATATTCCTATAAGAAATGGTCTTCTTGGATGGGAGAGTAATGGATATTGGGGGACATAAAGGTAATGTAAAAACATTAATGCCATTTTAAAAAAGTACAAAAACTGAGGAGGTTGCCAAGGTTATCTTTAAGGTCTCTTTTAGCTCTGAAAGTCCTATTTATGAAATTTGGGTTCCACTGAAAGCCTAATAATTATAACTTTGGATAAGCAGCTCCCTCTGCTGAGATCTCATTGTGCTCCTCTGCAAAAGTAAGGATTAGCCAAGCTGATTCCTGCTCCCTTTTGGCCCCATATAGTACTTTGAAGGTTTGATTTTGGGGAAATGAATGTCATTAACTCCAGCACCTTTTCCAAATCCCTCCCCAAGCATCGACATTGTGTTTGTGAAGGTTACAAGCATCCTTCTTCTTCCCCTCTCCCCCAAGTAATCAAACTTCTTGCCAGAGAGAACTAATAATGCTTTTTGATACTAGTGGAATAGTAGACTTTAAAAATAAGTTCATGTTCCATGTCTGATACATACACTTACATATACACACACACACACACACACATATACACATTACTGTTTAATCCTAGGTAAATCTATCGATGTCTCTAGGCAATTCTCTAAGACAGGGTTTCTATCTTTCTGTACTTGGTCATACAGATAAATTGAAGGGCCGTTTCTCAAAATAATGTTTTTAAATGCATGAAATAAACTAAATAGGATTACAAAGGAAACCAATTATATTAAAATACAGTTTTAGAAATATATATTTTCTTAAATTTGGGAACAACAAGTTAAGAACTGGCACTAACACTATAGGTGCAGCAGAACAAGTGTTGATCCCATGGATAGAGGGAGTTCTCTCATTAGTGGGTTCTTCACCAATAAACTCATGGGTGTGGCTGCTTCCCTCACTCCATCCTTCCCCCAAATCCTAGCTAGGTAATAAAATTGGTATAGATAATAAGTTACTAAACAACTTCTTTGGGGTGGGCAGGGCGGGGTGGAACAAGCCTGGAATGCACAGCTCACCTTTGCCCATTAAGGAAACTTCCCCAGGTAGCAGACTTTAATGTCCTAAGGATGAACAACGTCAGCACACCCCATAAGTCAATAAAAGGTCCTTGAATTGAAAAAGAACCAGGTATAAAAAACATAACCCCTTCTTCCCCCCTCCACTTCTTTCCATTCTTTCCCATGTCAGGAGTTTGAGCTTTCTCTTTAATTATCCCTCTTTGGCCCCCTCTGATTTTCAATCTTTCTTTATCCACGGACTCTTTCGGGGGTGTCAGGTTTTTTTTTTTTTAATTTAACCAAACTCTCCCATCCTGCATTTCCTCTTTCTGTCAGACATCACACTGCCAGTTACCCAAATTTACAACCGTGGCTGGGTGTCTCGCTCTCTATGGCTTTATTGGTCCGATTCATTGTCGGGTCTTATCTCTGGATCCTCCTCAACACTTGTCACATTTGCTGCTTTCTCTTTACTCGGAGTACAGCCGCCCGGCCCAAGAACCAGACAGCTGTCCCCCTGCTCACCGAATAGCCTTCTTGTTCATTAAGCATCCAGGCTCTTCCCGCCCAATTCCCCAAATCCAAGTCTATATTCCCAATAGACTGCAGCCAGCAAGCACACCTCAGAAAAAGACATTTCCCTAAAACTGTCAAGCAAAACCACCGGATGGTATAATTGGGATTGATGCATCTTACAGCGCCTTTTCCTTATTTTTTTTTTTTTTTTTGCTGTTTATTGTTTGTTGGAAGAGAGGAAACTCAGGTGCTTTATTCTGTCATTCTGGCCCCCTTTATTTGGCCCTTCATTATAGTTGGGTGGTCCTTTTCTGCATGTTTTTGTTTTGTGTTTCTATTGCGGTTCCCCCTTTCATTACTTCATACCCATTATGTTAATAATCAATCCTTTTAGTAATCAGAAAGCATTTATAAAGTTCCTCCCAGTACCAGGTACTGGGCTTCCTATTGAGGATGTGCAGGAAAAGGTGAAATTGTCTTTGAAGAGTTTGCATTATGTCAGGGAGGAGATCTAGGAAGCAAAGGTTGTGAGCATAGCAGGTAATGAGCATTCAGACAAAAATCAACAGGAAAAAATAAAGCATATGGTTATTATTTTGTTAGACCATCTGTACAGAAGAAAAAAAAAACAAAAGAATAGATCACAAGCCTGGAATGGGGGCAATGTAGAGTTGGGGAGCTTCAATTGTTTGGTTGTCGGTTGGAGTTTTCACTGAGAGAGAAGCTAAGAATTTGTCAGTTTGCTTAAAGGATAATTTCATCCAGGTGTATGCATGCAGTATATATAATTTGGTACAGAAACATATCTTGCTCGGCAGAGAATTGGAAAGGAAAGGGGAGAGAGGGAGGATAAACTATGGGAGGGATTAGTTCTAAACAAAGCAAACTCTAAGGATGTATACAAATATTTATGGCTCTTTTTGAAGTGGTAAAGTGTGGGAAACTGAGGGGATGCCCACAAGTTATGGTACATAAATGCCTCAGTTTCCTCATCTGTAAAATGAGCTGGAGACAGAAATGACAAACCACTCCAGTATCTTTGCCAAGAAAACCCCAAATGGATTCATGAGAGGTCTTGTGTGACTGGAAAAAGACTGAAGAAAAGATCGTGTAATTCCCTTCTCATAGAGAGATGACAGTAGGCGTTTAGAATGAGACATGTCTCTATGTCGAGCTTCATATATGCCCAGTATGGGTATTTGTTTTGCTAAATTTTAGGGATTTTGTTTCTCTTTCAGTATCGGTGGTGGAGGGATAATGGGAGAGAGAAGGCAGCTTTTTGCTAATTAAAATAAGATTTAATTTTAAAAAGATAATTTAATCCCTTTAAAAGGTCAAAGAACAACAAAGAGAAACAGGTGGCCAGATTTGATATTATGGGGAATTTGCTGAGAAATCACTCCATTGCAGATTATTATAGAATGAGGAGCAGCTAGGGGGTGCAGTGGATAGAACACCAGCCCTGAAGTCAGGAGGACCTGAGTTCAAATCTGGTCTCAGACACTTAACATTCCCTAGCTGTGTGACCCTGGGCAAGCCATTTAACCCCAATTGCCTCAGCAAAAAGCAAAATAAATAAATAAATTATAGAATGAGAGGAAAATTAGGAGAGCTTGAGGTATAACCTATGTTTGGGTGACCAAAGTTCATACTGAGGATAGAGAGCTAGCATTTATATAGTGCCTTCTATATGTTAGGTACTGGGAAAATGGTTTATAATTATAATCTCATTTCATCTTCACAACAATCCTTGGAGCTAGGTGTTATTATTATCATCCCCATTTTACAGATGAGGAATATGAGGTAAGCAAGTTAAATGTCTTACCTATTTGCCCATTGGTAGTTTGGAGATCACACTCCAAACTCAGGTTTCCCCAACTTCAGTTTTAGTGCTCTGTCCACTGTATAATCCATGTACTAGGTGGCAGGTGAAGGGTTACTTCAGAAAGTTCTTACTCCTTTAGTAATTCCCATCTTCCAGAGGTAGAAGATAATCGGTAGTAGCTGCAATTTTTCTTCACTCACCAGATAGTTTCTATTTCCTAGCCCAGTGGTTCCCAGAGTTTTTGATCTCAGAACCCCTTTAAACTCTTGAAATCACTTAGGCTCCCAAAGAGCTTTTGTTTAGTTTTGTTTTTTGTTTTTGTTTTGTTTTGTTTGTTTGTTTGTTTTGATTGTAGTTATTGCAGTTTACTGTACTAGGAATTAAAATTGATATTTTTTAATAATAGCCTTTATTTTTAAAAATACATGCAAATGTAGTTTCAACATTCACTTTGCAAAACCTTGTGTCCATATTTTTCTCCCCCTTTCTTTAGACAGCAAGTAATCCAATATAGGTTAAACATGTGCAATTATTCTATACATTTCCACATTTATCATGCTGCACAAGAAAAATCAGATCAAAAAGGGAAAAAAAGAAGGGGAAAAACAAGCAAACAACATCAAAAGAAGGTGAAAATATGTTGTGATCTACATTCAGTCCTCATGGCCCTGTTCTGGATGCAGATGGATTTCTCCATCCCAAATCTATTGAAATTTACCTGAATCACCTCATTATTGAAAAGAGCCATATCCATCAGAACTGATCATAGCATAATCTTGCTGTTGCTGGGTATGACCTCCTGGTTCTGCTCACTTCACTCAGCATCAGTTCCTGTAAGTCTCTCCAGGCCTCTCTGAAATCATCCTGCTCGTTTTTTATAGAATAATGATATGCCATCACATTCATATACCATCACTTTTTTCTTTATTAAAATCTTTTTATTTACAAAACATGAGTGATTTTTCCTACATTGACCTTTGCAAAACTTTTTTTTGTTCCAAGGTTTTCCCCTCCTTCCCCTCCACCCCCACCCCTAGATAACAGGTAATCTAATACATGCTAAATATGATAAATTATATGACAAATTACCATCACTTATTCAGTCATTCCCCAACTGATGGGCATCCACTCAGTCTCCAGTTCTTTGTCACTACAAAAAGGGCTGCCACAAATATTTTTGCACATATAGGTCCTTTTCTTTTTTTTTTAATTTATGATTTCTTTGGGATACAAGCCCAGTAGAGACATTGCTTATTGATCAAAGGGTATGCACAGTTTGATAGTCCTTTGGTCATAATTCCAAATTGTTCTCCAGAATGGTTGGATTAAAGACTGATCATTTTTTAAAATAGCATTTTATTTTTCCAAATACATGCAAAAATAGTTTTTTTTTAACATTTACCTTTGCAAAACCTTGTGTTCTAAACTTTTCTCCCTCTCTCCTCCCTCCCCCTCTAAGACAACAAGCAAGTAATATAGATCAAATGTGCAATTCTTCTAAAATATATTTCCATATTTGTCATGCTGTGCAAGAAAAATCAGACCAAAGGGGGAAAAACAAAAAATAAACAAGAATAAAAAAGAAAGGTGAAAATACTCTGGTTTGATCCACATTCAGTCTCTATAGTTTTCTTTCTGAATATGGACGACACTTTCCCTTCCAAGTCTACTGGAGCTGCCTTGAATCATCTTATTGGTTTTTGTTTGTTTTTTATTTTTATTATTAAAACTTTTGTTTTCAAAATATATGCATGGAGAATTTTTAACATTGACCCTTGCAGAACCTTGTGTTCCAAATTTTTCCCCTCCTTTCTCCTACTCCCTCCCCTAGATGGTAAGTAATCCAATATGTTAAACATGTCAAAATGTTAAATCCAATATATGTATACATATTTATACAATTAAAACTGAATTAAAAAACATTTAATAATACATTTAAAATGGTAATAGTAAACACATTACATGTTAACTATTTTTTTAACAAAAAATAACTTTTCAAAAAAATTAATGAGAAGACTGTTTTAAACATTTTTGCTTTATTGTCTGATTTAATCTAGATAGCCAGATTCTCCTTTCTGCTTCTGCATATAATTGTTGTGATAGGTCGTTTTGGTATGAAAAGTGTATCTTTACACAAATGAAGTTGGCAAAGGGAGGGATGTTTGGATATTTTCAGATAATTGTGGCTATTCTTTATTGACATTACAGAGAAACTTAATAAATCATTGTTTCTTAAAGGTTAGTTGCAATGTGGAATATACCATATGAATGAACCTTCCATCCTTGGTTAAATTACAATCCATCAACCCATCTTGTATTTTGAGTGGTTTGGTTTTTTTTACCCATGCATGATTTTATAACACTATTCAGTGGTCATATGGAAAAACCTTGGCTTTCTGAGCTGCAGATCTAAATGTTGACCCATTTCATTATACAATATAAAAAAATCACATTTGCTGACATTACCACCTATGTTATCAGCTATGTCTTTGTCAAGCTGTCAAGGTCACAGTGGTGGCTCTGTTGCCCAAAATTCTAATTTTCCCTTGAAAGCTCAGTTTGTCATTGGTAACAAATGCTGCCAGCTGTTTACATTGAAGTGGCATTTTTTTGCGAAAACTCCTGCCAAATACCACGTCTGAACCAGAGCTTGCAGTCATTCTTTCAAGTAAAAAAGGTATTCCTTGAGAAACAATCGGCTCAAAGTATTTAAATCTGCCTGGAGGAGATTTATAAAAAGAAGAAAGAAAACCCCAAAGAAGCCCCTCATTTTGCCTCGTCTCCAGCCATTGGAAAGCTCATCCCTTTTTAGGGCCAAAGGCTGAGAGGCTGGTCCTTTCTGAAACTCTGCGGAGCAATACCTAGCAGGCTGGCTCCTTGTCCAAGTGCCAGCCCTTGCTGTTTGCAAATAAGGAAACAGAGCGAGAACGGGACATCAATCACAATTATCTAGCCCGCAAAAGTAAACCCTGCTATTTACAAAGAAATGAGAAAGTAATTACAGAACAGAGTTGTGTTAGGAATCTGCTTCTTCCTTGTTTAGGCAGCAGGAGCGGGGGGGGGGAGGGGGGGAAGAGACTGAGAAGGTCGGGAGCCCCGAGGAGCTCAGGCACTGGTGATTCCCCTCCTCAGCCCATTCTGGCTGCTCGGAGGAGCCGCTGGGACAGTTGTCCATTGCTGCCATGTCTCCTTGCTCCCTGGTCTCCGTGGACCTAACGCTCCTCTCTCTCTTTATGTCTGTCTGTCTGTGTCTCCCTCCCCTCATGTTCCATTTACATCTATCCCCAGTGTATGTATGTCTCTCTCCCTCCCCCCTCTTTCTTTCTCTCTTCCCCTCCCTTCTTCTTTCCCTTCCCAACTCCCCTCCTCATGCAGCATTTATATCTATTCCCAGTGTCTGTCTCTTCCTCTTCCTCTTCCTTTCCCTCTCTTCCTCCCCTCCTCATGTTCCATTTGAATTCTGTCCCCCAGTGCCTTTTTTTATTTTTTATTTTTAAACAAAGCTACCAGATCCAATTTCCCCTTATTCTCCCGTACCTAAACTTGATTCAGGGTCTACGATTATCTCGATCTCTTCAAAGGGTAAAGAAAAATGTTATCTTGGACTTTATTTCTCAGAAATTCCCATAGACAGTCTCTGAATACTGCTCCTTGCCCATAGGAGTGTGTCTCCAAGTCAGGATACAAAAGCATCGGGGCAAAGGGTTCATGGGATCAAGTGTTCCAATCTCCTGCACGAGGAGGACCCAAGAGAAATGGGGGGCTTTTAAGAATGACATGCTGAGGACTCAGGCAGCAATTGTCCTCATGAGGAAAAGAGGGAGATTCCTATTTTCTCATTTTTTGTAATGTTTTGTTATTTCTTAGCCTTTCATAGTCTCACTGGCTTCTCCTTGCCCAATTCTAATTTTCAAAGAATTACTTTTGTCTTTGAGATTCTGCATCTCCTTTTCTAGTTTTTTTCATAATCTTTGTTTTTCTTAGATTTTATTTTTTCATTTTTCCTCAGTGTCTCGAATTTGATTTTGAAATTCTTTGCAAGTTCTATAAATTCTCTCTGGCAGGGAGCCATTTGATGTTATGAACCCCAATCTTCCCTATTTCATAATGTTTAAGGTAGGGTTCTTTCTTCCTTGTCAGTTTATTTTTTTAAAATAAGAGGTATTAGTGTAAGCACCTCTAATTGTAGGGTGGAGGGGATAGTCTCTGATTCCCCTTCAGCTCTCCCCTCTGTCCAGGAACCCCAACCCAAGAGCTCCCCACTCCTGCAAGTGCCCACAGCCAGCAGCATCTCTGCTCCCCTGCTTCTGCACTCCTCGTGTGCTAGCTCCTTCCCGCCCAGGGCCGACTTTGCTGCACAGTTGGGCCGGGGACTCCTAATTAGCCAGGTTCTCTCAGTCTGCCAGGACTCAGAATCTGACTCAACAAACAGTCCCGGAGGTGAGTTTGTGAGGCTTTAGCCAAACCAGTTCGCCCCAGGGCTCCCCACTTGATGTTTATGTGGAGCTAGCCCAAAGGTGTTTGCGCTTCCCTGGATTAATCCCCAGCCTGGGATCTTTCTTATCTTGTCGGATTGTACCTGAAGGACCCCATTCTGTCCCAAGTCTTCTTGGTTTTTCAGCAGTCTGTGGTCGTCCTGAGGCTCAAATCTGTTTTATTTGTGGGAAATCTGGAGAGCTTGAAATTTGCCAAGCTATTGAGCCATCTTCCCAGAATCCTCAGGAGATTCCTGCAAGGTGCTGATTTTTACAGGGAACTCCTCTATCCATTTGGGGAATTGGAAGGGGAAGCCCGGAAAAAATGGCTCCTGTCTTGGGAATCCATCATGAATGAAAGGAGACTGGGCGGAATGCTGCGGACAAGAAGGTCTTTGTTTCTTTTGCTCTGCTTGGGCCAAGAGGAGAATCCAAGAAGGGATGGACCCACTGCTGGTGGGAGATGAGGTTGAATGACTCGGCTCTAATTTTCTTTTCTCTCTCAAAAAGAACGTTCTTTGGACAGGAGAGGATGGAACAATCTTGATCAGAGGGGACAGCAACCGGAAGACAAGTGAGATGATCAGTGTCTCGCTGTTCTCAGTAAATTCAGGATGGGTAGATAGTGCAGTGGGTAGTGTTAGACGTGGTCAAGTTCCAGTCCAGCCTCTGTCACTGAGTAGGGCTGTGGGGGCCTAGGCATCTCACTTAATCTGTCTGCCTCAGTTTCCTCATCTGTAAAATGGGGGAAATAATAAATTGTGAGGATCATATGAGGTCCCATCTGTAAAGCACCCAGAGCAGTGCCTGGCACATGGTAGGCACTGTTTATTGTCTCTCCTTTGCTTCCTTCCTTCCAGTCACCAGACCCAGATGAATTGCCAAGGTATGGAACAAAGGGGCTAGCTGAACTCCTGTCGGTGATCTCCGAAAGGTCATGCACAATTGGCAGGAGGCCACAGGCGACTGTGCTGGTGGATCAGTGTCACAGCAGAGGAAGGAAGCATGGAAATGTCACATGCTTTTGGTGGGCTCCATTCGGAGCAAATGCGGACCAGCAGCCCAAAGGCGCATCAGACCCTCCGGGGCGGCTGCCAGTTTTCTCGGACCCTTGCCCGACAAATTACACTGGGGATTTCCCAAAGCCAATCATCCTCCGAGGCACGAAGTACCAAGTGCTTCTGCCTTGTCTTTACGCAGCAGAGTTAATTTGGAACCGGCTTCTCCCTGTTCAGGCAGAGAGGAAGCTGAGGGAAGGGGAGACTGTGCTTCCCGGGTGACATCGCCCAGGGAGACAATCAGCAGCCTCCTCGCCCCTCCAGGTGTTGGCGGAGCTCACGAAACTCCTGTCTGGTGCTTGGGGACAGTCCTGTTTCTCTGCCCCTTCCCCCCCCCCCCCCACTTCCTCTACCTGTGGCAATTTTAGGGTTAGAAAAAATTCAGTTTCTTTCAGTTCCTGCTCTTCCAACGGCTCTGTTGGCTTACTCTCAACCGTATAGATTTCTAACCCATCCACGCCTCCTACTTCTGTTGACATACAACCTCTCATTTTCTTTCTTTCTTTCTTTTTATTAAAGCTTTTTATTTGCATAACATATGTATGAGTAGTTCTTCAACATTGACCTTTACAAAGCTTTCTGTTACAAATTTTTCCCCCCAGTCCCCTCCCCTCCCCTAGAGGGCAGGAAGTTCAATACATGCTAATTATATTGAAATACTTGACAAGTCACATAGATGTATACACATTTCCATACTGATCTTGCTGTGCAAGAACAGCCATATCTACCGTGAACAAAAAAAAATAACTGAAGAAGGAAACATAATGCAAGCAAACATCAATAGCATGAAAATGATATGTTGTGGTCCACATTTTACATCCCTCTCTCTAGATGTATATGGCTTTCTTCACTGAACAATTGGAAGTGGTTTGAAGCATCTCATTGTTGCAGAGAGCCATGTCCGTCAGAATTGATCATGTAATATTGTTGTTACTGTGCATAATGATCTCCTGGTTCTGCTCATTTCACTCAGCATCATTTCCTGTAAGTCTCTCCAGGCCTTTCTGAAATCATCCTGCTGGTAGTTTCTTATAGAACAATAATTTTCCATAACATTCATATACCATCATTTATTCAGCCATTCTCCAGCTGATGGGCATCCATTCAGTTTCCAGTTTCTAGCCACTACAAAAGGGCTGCCACAAACATTCTTGCACATGTGGGTCCCTTTCCCTCCTCTAAGATCTCTTTGGGATATAGGCCCAGTAGAAACACTGCTGGGTCAAATGGTATGCACAGTTTGATAACTTTTTGAGCATAGTTCCAGAATGGCTGGACCCGTTCAGTTCCACCAACAATGTATCAGTGTCCCAGTTTTCCCGCATCCCCTCCAACATTCATCATCTTTTTCTGTCATCAATCTGACAGGTGTGTAGTGATCTCAGTGTTGTCTTAATTTGCATTTCTCTGGTCAATAGTAATTTGGAGCACCTTTTCATAGGACTAGAAATGACAGCCTCTCATTTTCATTCTACTCTGAGGAAAAGGCTAATTTTCTGTTTGCAAAGACCCCCCTCTTCCTCCTTGTGTCTCAGATACTATTAGCCTTTCTCCTGGACTATTATAGATAATAGTAATACTAATACATATATAATATTAATATAATCATAAAAATTAGAACAGTTTTTGGTTTCCATGTTTCCAACATCACTCCTTCCCATATCTTCTACTGTTACTAAAATATTTTCTTTCCCCCTCCCTTTTTTCTTTTCCTCCTTCTTGCCATTCCTTCCTTTTGCTGAGCCAATTGGGGTTAAGTGACTTGCCCAGGGTCACACAGCCAGGAAGCGTTAAGTGTCTGAGACCAGATTTGAACTCGGGTCCTTTTGACTTCAGGGCTGGTGTTCCATCCACTACACCAACTAGCTGCCCCACTAAAATGACATTTTCAAGGCATTAGAGAGAATGGCTTATGCATATCACAAAGGGAGTATAAGACGATCCATTGGTGTGGAGAAGAAAATATTAGAATTATTTCCATTTCTTTAAGAAAAGCAAGACATTGAGCTGTTTGCATGCTGCCTATGGATTGACCCTGGAGCCCTTACTCAGTCTGCATGTCGGAAGTCATATGTCATATCCAGCTTTGAAGGTCTGCTGAAGAAAGAGTGGGCATTGACAGCTTAGAGGGGGTGAAGGTGGCAGCCTTAGCTACCCATTCCCCTTCATTATATTGTGTATTGGAGTTTATTAGTGCCAGGTAGATATTACCGAATTTTAACTAAACTAAGTCTCTTAAATTAGAAAAGTCACTTTAAAAGATTCCCCTTGATGGATTACAGATATTATTAAAATGAATAATAATTTAATTGGTGTTAATATGAACCAATGCTTAAAGGTACAAGTCTGACTGTCACACCTCTTCTTAAATCCCCAGGGGTTCGAGGGATTGCTTCTAGGAATCAAATACAGTTTCTCCCTCTGAATTTCAAGACCTTTAACAATCTTTCCTTTTTTTCTGCTTTTCCAGACTAATTACATTCTTTTATGATTTTTTAAAAATTAAAGCTTTTTATTTTTCAAAACATGAGGGAACAATTCTTCAACATTAGCCCTTGCAAAACCTTAAGTTCCAATTCCCTCTCCCCTTCCCCCACACCCTCCCCTAGATGCCAAGTAGTCCAATATATGTTAAACATGGTAGAAATATGTTAAATCCAATATATGCATCCATATTTACACAATTATTGTGCTGCATAAGAAAAATCAAATCAAACCAGTAGGAAAAAAAAAACCAGAGAGAAGCAAAATAAAATGCAAACAACAAAAAAAGTAAAAATGCTAGGTTGTGGTCCACACTCAGAGCCCACAGGCCTCTCCCTGGATGTAGATGGCTTTCTTCATCGCTGAACAATAGGAACTGGTTTGAATCATCTCATTGTTGAAGAGAACCATGTCCTTCAGAATTGATCATTGTATAATCTTGTTATTGCTGTATATATAATGATCTCCTAGTTCTGCTCATTTATGAATTCTCTTTTGATAATACATAGAAAAAGTATTTTGAAGTGCATAATCTGTGCTAAATTCTGGGAATATGATATGCTTAAGGAGCTTAGATTCTAATAGGGGAAGACAATCCATAATCAGGACCTGTCAAAGAATGGATACCATCCCTTACCTCTAGGGATAAGGGAAAGAGATTGGATAAAGTCTTCAGAGTCAAGAGTTGACAAAGCTTCAGCAACTATGACCCCGTAGCTGGCTGAGAGGGCTAGGACTCCCCCTCCCACTCAGGGGCTCCTGTTGTGGGCTCATGACAAAGCTTTTTGAAGAGAAGGGTCAAATTCTTCCTGCCACCATCTTGAAACCCTGGGAAAAATCATTTAGAGGAAGCAGCATCATGCTTGCAATCTCCCCAGCCAAGGAAGGATTAGAAAGATGTACTCCAAGTGCGTGAGAGCCATTCCTCCTCCACCCACTATAGATGTGGGGTGGCCCTGGGCAAGATATTGAAATCTCTCTAGGACTTGGACTTGCAGAGAAAGTCACCTGGAAGTTCCTTATAACAATGAGATCCCAGACACAGCCCCTATCAAAAGATCTGAAGTATTGACAGATCCTATTCTTCGAAAGGATAAATGAGTATGTGTGAAGCGCATTGATTAAGTGCCTACTGTGTGCCAGCTTACCAGCAAAGTAAGAACTGCTTTTGAAGATACTCCTGCTCCCTTCGATGTTCTCCAGTTATTCAGGGAAAACAGGGGTAAGTGACTTGTCCAGGATGACACAGCTGAGGCCGGGTTTCCTGACCCCAGACCCCGTGCTTTCTGCAGTGTGGTACCACCTAGCTGGCTCTCACCTTCTGAGATTACCTTCCTCTTCTGGGTATATCTTGTAGGTATGTCCTCCTGCCCCCCAAGTCCCGTTCTGTTGAACGTAAGTCCCTCTAAGGCAGATTTTTGTTCTCTTCTGTGTCTGGAAGGTTTAGCCCAGGGCCTGGTCCCCAGAATGTGAATGATAAATAAATGCTTAATGAGTGTTGATTGTGTCCTGGGTGGCAGGGGGAGTCTCAGAAAGGGCCTTGAACCTTTCAGAAGACAAAGTGTCAAACACTTGTTCCAGTTCTCTTGAGTAATAGAAACCCTCTTATTTGTCTTTCCCAGTGCAAGTTCATAACTAAGGAGCCGTCCTTCTGCTAACAGACCCTAACACTAGGAGTTAGAAATTGGATCCGACTTCCTGAAATGCTCACTACTTTGCAAATCCTCCTGTAAGCCTAGAAAGTTGAGAGGACCTGGAACCAGCAGCCCCAGCCACCTGTAATTTCGATTCCTTGTTGACTGAGATTGTAGTGGCGCCTCAATGTGCTTGTGGAACCGTCTCTGGGTCCAGACCTGGCTTTGCCCTGCCCTGGTCCACTTTCTACACTTTGGTGCCATTTTATGTCCCACCTCAGATAACCAGAGAGAGCCAAACCCGGAGCTGGGCAAGTCCTGGTCTTTTTCATCCTGGGTTTTAAGAGGGCAGAGGGTTTGGGAGGGGGCAGTCAGAGATAGGAGAAAAGGTCCCACCTATGTTGAGATGTTCATGGTGATACTCTCTGTAGGAACAAAGTGAGGCCCCCCCCCCACCTGGGGGATGACTGAACAGTTGCTGCTGATGTCCTGTGTGACCCTTGGTACATCATCTTCCTGGGTCTAGTTTCCTTCTCTGTGAAATGAAGGGATTGTTTGAGGCAGCCTCTGGTGTCCCTCCGGCCTCTACATCCCGGCTCCAGTTGTGCTCCCAGAAACTGCTGATAAGATTTCAGAGAAACATGGGAAGAGTGAATGCAGAGTGGAGGAAGTGGCCCCAGAAAGGCAGCACCTTACGGGACTGCAATAAGGTAAAGGAAGGAAGGCAAACTGAATTTTGAGTGGTGGAAAAACCAAGAACCACCTCCTTTTTTCTACAGAGATATATGGGGGGCTACCAGGGGAGGGGAGAACTTGAGCACTCCCCCAAGCATTCACTGGAGCTGTCCCACACACCAGGTGCCCTGCTAGGACATGGGAAAGGAGAGAAAACCCTTCCTGCTCTCCAGGAGCTTGCAAACTCTGGCAGAGAGAGCTTGTGGACACATGGAGACAAAAATCAATAAAAGTTAATTTGAGAGGGGGTATGAGCTGTGAGCTCAAGGAAGGCTAATGAAATAGATTTCCCTCTTCTTAGTAAAAAGGTGGGGGACTAGTAGGGCAGAATGTTGTCTACGTGTCCAGAGTAGGATTACAATGTTTTTTTATTTTTTTTTTTTTGGTCTGTTTATTTTTTGGCTCAACTTCTTCTTCTTTTTTTTTTTTTTTTGCTTCAAGGAAGGGCTCAATTTCAAGGAAGGGGATGGTCTGGTGACCATAATGACAGGCGACGAAACAAAACTTTTTTTTTTTTAATTTAGAAAAAAGGGATTAGGGCTGGAGGAGACAAGAAGGGTTGGTTCAATATCTACATGGTTTGGGTGTGACAGGAACCCTGGACATTTTTTTAAGCTTCTGAAATTTACTGAAAGTTTTCCATTTAATACCTTAAGTCCAAGATGAGCTGCTGGGCTCAGTTAGTCTCCTGGTATCTGTGTGCTTAGCCATGCTCCACCCACCCCGTCTGTCTCAATTCTCAGATGCCAGGAAAGCTGTTTTATAAGGTAGTTCCCTCCAAGGCAGAGAAGCAGGACGAAGGGCACTCAGCTGGGGGCAAGTGGGTCTCTGGCTCGGCTCCCACTCGGGTCCGGACACAGCATGACTTTGGGAAGCAAATGGAGGTAAGGGGAAGGGCAGTTTGCCCCCATGCTCCCCCCTTAAACCTATGGCCTGGAGGGGTGAGGGCAGTTTCAGGTTGTCAGGTAAAATCAAGTTGGAAGGACTGGACATTTCTCTCCCTGTACCTAGAGGAGAAGTGGCTGGGGGTAGTGTGAAGAAGTGGGGATTGGAGGGAGATTTCTTGGGACCCGATGCTGGGCAGAAGGTAGTTTGTGCTCTGTGTGGGACACACAGATCCTTGTTTTAATGTTTGGGTCATTTGATGAAATGAGATTGTGCCGTCACGGATGGTGGTGGGCTGGGAACCCGAGGATCTGGGTGTGAATCCTACCACACCAGCTGGGTGAGCTGGGGCAAGCCATCAGCTCTTTGGGTCTCAGTTTTGTCACCTGTAAAATCCCCTTTGGGATCTAGGCCCAGGATCTTACTCTTAGACTAGGAGGACTATCAGAAGCTTCAGTCTCCTAAAGTGAAAAGTGGGGATCACCATATCCTCTCCCTTCCAGGGCTGAGATGAGAATTGTTATTTTATCCACATTTTAAAGGGCATTTGGAAAGAGTCCTGGCATTTCATGCAGGGGAAGCTTGTGAACTTGAAAGTGGCCCAGCTGGCCCCAGCTTGGGAAAACCTTGTACATTTTCAGCGTGGGTCAACTTTCTCACCTTCAGAAAACTCCAGGGATTCTGCCTTAATCCCCCCCCCCCAGAAAAGTCATGTTTTGAAAAAAAAAAACATTTCCCCCCCCCCCCTTTAAAAACCCTCAAGAAAAAACAAAGTAAAAAAAAGAGAGAGGGAGAATGCTTGGATCTGTATTCAGACACAATCAATTCCTTCTCTGGACAGGATTTTTCACCCTAAGTCCTTCAGAGTAGTCATGGATTATTGTACTGCTAGAATAGCAAAGTCATTTATTTACAGCTGATCATCCCAGAACATTGCTTTGTACACAGTACATTTCACTTTGCCTGAGTTCATGGAGGACTTTCCGGGTTTTTCTGAGAGCATCCTGTTCATCATTTCCCACATGTAGTCCATCATAATCACACACCACGATTTGTTCGGCCATTCCCCAATTGCCTCAATTCCCGACCCTGCAATTCCTTTTGAGACTTTCTGACGTTCAAATGGTTTGTCTCTGAGGGTGGAGGGGGGCCAGAAGCAGCCTTTTTCTACCTGAAGCCTTAGTCCTGATTTCTGAGCTCGGAGAAGGACATTGAGACTGAGAGATTCAAGGCAAGCCATATTCATAGACTTTTGGGGCAGCTGATGCAAGTTCATTTTATAGGAATGGAAAGTAAAGCACAGACAGGGCAAATAGCCTGTTTGAATGAGTCTCTTTTATGTGGTTGGAGGGGCAGGTTGAGCTGCAAAGGATCCTGGATTTGTAACCAGTGCCAGACATTTAAAGCTCCTGTGACTCTGGACAAGTCATTTTGCCTCCTCTTTATCTCAGTTTCTCCATCTGTAAAATGAGTGGACTGGACTTGATAACTTCTCAGGTTACTCTCAGTCCTAACTCTGTGCCTGTGAACTGCAAAATAACATATTTGTCTGCTATCTCTCTAAGCCCTGGCTGGCTCATTTGTATAATGGGGATAATAAAAGCCCCCATCTCACAAGGAGCAAATGAGACGATATATAGGAAGCCCTTTGCAAACTTTAATAAGTTTTAGAGGTGCCACTTGTATCTAGATTGTAATTGTAAATTTGGGGCTACTTTAAAAGTATTAGATGAGTAAAACTGCAAATAGTAAATAAGGGAATTCTTTGAGAACAAGCTTTAGAAAAGCTACTTCTCACAATTTTGTAACTTTCTTATTGATTCTTATTTACTTTCAATTTGTTCCAAGTTTTAGATATCACATAAAGAGTGATTATAAATTTTCTTTCTAACTTACTCTATCTTCTTAACTTGATGGTCTTTATGCCCTTTATGGTCTTAGCCCTTAGGATGTCCTGGCTGAATATCTTCTTATAGCCTTTTTCCACTGCTGAATATATGTCCTTTATTTATTTTAAAGTTTCAATTTTCAAAGACATCCCTTCCCTGTTCCAAATCCAGAAGACCAATCCCTTGAAACAAAGAATAAAAAAAGAAATTTAAAAAAAAATCCACCAGAAAACCAACTCATCAACTAATCTGGAAAAATAAGTTAAGGTCTGCATCCACAATCCCCTCACTCTTCAGCAAAGGGACAAATGTGCTTTTCCTCTTCTGCAGGCTCAAATTTGGTCATTATAATTACACAGCATTCTGATTTCATTGTGGTGGTTTTTCAGTTGTATCATTGTCATCATTGTATATGCTGTTTTCCTGGTTGTGATCACTTTGCATCTTGTCTTCTGTCTGTCTTCCCAAAATTTTCTTTTTTTCTAACTTTAGGAAAGGGAACCATCATCATCCTCATCATGAGTTTGCTGTCTCCTTCTCTGCCTCGGTTCAAGTCTTTATTCTTTTCTGGAATTCCTTTTTGATGTCTCTTCCATGGAGAAGAGGAAAAAGTGGGCAAACTGCTTTTTTTTTTTCTTCTTCTTGCTGAGGCAATTGGGGTTAAGTGACTTGCCCAGGGTGACACAGCTAGGAAGTGTTAAGTGTCTGAGATCAGATTTGAACTCAGGTCCTCCAGACTTCAGGGCTGGTGTTCTCTCCACTGCGCCATCTAGTTCCCCCGAAAGCTGCCTCTAAAAAGCATTATAGACAAAAGCTGACGAGTAAGTATCATTTGAAATTTATGTTCAGTGATTTCCTCAGTGGCCTGAATTTACATAAACTTCCATGAATAAGAGGGTTTTTCCAAGAGATGTCTCCCACAAAGAATACCTTCATGAGGAACTTAAAACAATAGGTTGTGAAGGTAGATTTTAACTGATTTTATTCCACTGAAGATGTGGAAATGTTCTGTGAGCAGCTGAGTGTTAAGTTACAGGGCTGATCTGAAGTATTCTCTCTTTTTCCGGTAATTATAGAATTGATTGCCCCAGGGCTATAAAGGCAAAAACCGGATGCTTGCTCTTCAGATTCGGGAGGAATCAGAAGACGTGTGCGGAGTTAGCCCTTTAAGTGGTTAGGCTACGCTCTTAGCAAACTTTAAAGCACTGTGTGTACTTTTGTCTGTTATTCTTGAGCAGGCTGAGAGAGGGAGATTACGCTTTAAGGCTCACAGGTGTGAGGAATATTCAGTTCCAGTGTTTGTTATTGAGAACGTGTTGAGTGAGTAGATGAAAGTGTGAATTCATGTCCTGGTGGTTGGCAAGCCCTGCCCGGAGGATCACGGTCTCAGTGGGGTAGGAACTCAAACCCTGAGGACGGCTGAGAGCAGCAAGGTGGGTGCGTCCCTAGGGAGAAATCCTGGGAACTGCTTTCCTGTCAGGCTCATGAGAAATGGGCTCTCGGGCCAAAGCCAAGATAGAAAGGAGGGAGTGGGTGGAGTCTGGTCTCAGTGACCAAGGACTTTGGGCCAGGGGTTGAGTGATGGAAACAGTCACTGATCAGATTGAGTTCTGCGCTGAACTGGGATGGTAAATTCTGAAACTACTTCTTCCCTCCCCCATGTTTCTCCAATGGCACAATCATATCATTCCCTAAACAATGGTTTCTTAAGCAACGGTTTCCCAGAATTTATAATACACGAAAATGTAGAAAAACAGCAATAACTTTCTTAACATCATGAATTTAAATCATGAATTAAAAAAAATTACAATTTCAAACAAAACTTAATCGTTCACATCAAATCAGTCAATTGAACTTCCAGATCAACCCACATAGAAAATCATTCATTTTATCACAAGTAACTTTTTTCTTTCTTTCTTTTTCTTTTTTTTTTTTCTTTGCTGAGGCAATTGGGGTAAAGTGACTTGCCCAGGGTCACACAGCTGTGTGTCTGAGTGTCTGAGATCACATTTGAACTCAAGTCTTCCTGACTTTAGGGCTCCTGCTCTATCCACTGCACCACCAAGTAACTTTCTTTCTTTTTTTAATTAAAGCTTTTTATTTGCAAAACATATATATGGGTAATTCTTCAACATTAACCCTTACAAAGCTTTCCATTACAAATTTCCCCCCCCACTCCCCACCCTTCCCCTAGATGGCAGGAAATCCACTACATGCTAATTATGTTAAAATACACAAGTAACTTTAAAGCTTGAAATCCTTATGACTTGGAAAGGCATTAATACCAAGCATTTTATTAAAGACAGAACCATCAAAACATATATATGAGACAATCCTGGGTGGAGGTGGGGAAGCTGAATATTCCTACTTATCCTTTTAGACTAAGAAATGAAGATCTAGGGAAAGGGGGAATAGGAACACAAGGTTTTTCAAGGGACAATGTTGAAACATCCTTGCATATGTTTTGAAGATTAAAAACTTCAATAAAAATGAAGTTGACACGATGTAGTAATAAGTTTTGACTAATTATTCTAATAGGAAGATATTATCTCTCTGTAAATGAAATCCCATAAGACAAATAATTACTAAGAATGGAGCACAGAGAATGAAGTAATCCTAATAGCTAACATTTATGTGGAGTTTGATATATGGGCAAGGCATTGGATTTAGCACTTTATAAACAACTCTTTCCACAAGTGAAATGGGTGGAGTTTATCAAGACTCTTATCTAACTTCAATTGTAATGGACAACCAAAGATTAAAATATATTCATTTACTCTCTTTTAAGATAACTATTTCACTGAAATTCTCTTCCTTAAAACAAAATAGAAGATATTTTTGATTTTAACTTCGGTAATTAGCAGTTATATCTTTGTCACAGACTTCATATTTGTCTGGTTATTTTCCTTATCATTCTGAGATATTTCAAAGTTGACTTGTGGTAATATACATTAGTATACTTACTAGCAGCTAGGTGGCACCATAGTGGATCGAGCACCAGTCCTCAAATCAGGAAGACTCATCTAAATGAGTTCAAATCCAGCCTCACAGGGTTACTAGCTGGGTGATCCTGGGGCAAGTTACCTCACCCTGTTTGCCTCTTGTGTAAATGAGCTGAAGAAGGAAATGGCAAACCACTCCAATAGCTTTGTCAACAATAACAACAAATAAAAAGAAAAAAAAAAAAAAAAAGGAGGCAGCTAGGTGGTGAAATGGTTAGAGCACCAGCCCTGAAGTCAGGAGGACCTGAGTTCAAATTTGGTCTCAGACACTTCCTAGCTGTGTGACCCTGGGCAAGTCACTTAACCCCAATTGCCTCAGCCAAAAAGCAAACAACAACAACAACAACAACAAAAAAACAATAACAACAAATGAGGTTACAAAGAGTCCGACATGACTGAACCGCAACAGCAACAATAATTACTTAATAGCAAGGATATCTCATTATCTAAACTCAATCTAAGCAATTTCTTCTATGGAACTGATCTTTATAGCAATGGATTTCTCCTTGCCACAAAATGTTGTTAAATAAAACCAATGATTTACCAAGTTTTTACTTTCTAAGTTGCATAGTTTATTTCAACTCAGGTGACTTTCTCATTTACTTAAAACAAATGAGCCCTGTTGAATTATTGTTAATTAGCTGCAATTCTGTTATCTTCCTGGAGGTTAAAGTACCTCATTTCATCTTAGCTGCAAACTTCCCAAAATCCATTAAGATGTATTTAGCAGTTATAAGCCTTTAACAGCTTACAAAAGCTTGACCTATCCAAATAAAAATTAAGTTCTGTTATATCATTCACAGAAGTATAATATTCTATAATTCCCAAATCAAGAGAGTTGCATTTTTCAGTTCTTAACAACATGCCTTTCTTTCAGAGAGTAGAAACAACTAGCCTGGTTCCAAGGCTTAGATTTTTTTTCCCTTTCCCTGCTTCATTTTTCCTCCCTCCCATCCTGTGGCCAAGCCTTGTTAATTGTCATTCTGTGTATTTCTTGAATCTAAACTTGTCTGCTTCCACCTTAGTTCAGGGCTTGATCATCTCTCACTTGGAGTACTCTGCTAATACCCTAATTGAGCTTCCTATGAAATAGAGGAAAGGAGGGAGGGGAGAAAAAAGGAGGGAGACAAAGAAAGAGGACAGGAGGGGGGGGAGAGATAAAGAGAACTGTACAATAGTGCCATGGTTGGATTAGTGTTCTGAGAGCATCAGTTTTGGAACAGTGGAGTTTGGATGGAAGTGGAGAGAGATGTAAGGGAGGAAGATCAATTAGGATATTATCAGGGTACTCTGATGGTTCTCACAATGATAAGGGATACAGGCTCTTCTACTGCCTTTGTTTTATGCACACTACATCCCAGGCCAACTGGCCTGCTCCTTCTTCCCTTTATACAACCATCCATCTCTTACTTCTGTGCTTTTGCCTAGGTTGCCCTGGATGCCTTGAATGCCCTCCCTCCTTATGTTTGCCTTTTGGTATCCAAGAGATGGAGGATCAGGTTAAGCCCTAGCTCATGCATGGTCATCCCTGATCACTTCAGTGGTTAGTATTCTCTCCCCACCCCTAGTTAGCATGTACTTTGTACATATTCAGTGAGCAGTTTGTGAGAACAAAAAAGGATGTTGGTTCTTAGAGGGCAGGGACAGGTTTCAACATTGTTGTCATTATCAATCACTGCCCCCACCACTACCACTAACATCATCATCATCATTTCTCCGAGTTTAAGGTTTGTAAAGCATTCTCCATAAGCTTATCTCCCTTGATTGTCTTCTAAATTCTATGGAAGATGAAGCTGGGAGAACCTCAAAGATGCCCACAGGTAGGAAGTATTAAAGATGAAATTGGAACTCAGGCTTGGGGCATGCTGCTTGACTTTTGCATCTGAACTCTTTGGGACTCTGGCCTCCAGAAGGAAGGAGTTTGATAAAAACACCAGGTGGTAACCTTGTCTGCCACAGATATTACATCATTCACAAAATCTTCAATGGAGAGTGCCCAAGACCAGCCTGAGTATTGAGTTGGAGCTGGCTCTGGGGGTCCAATTCAAATACATAGTTTGGAGTCTACCTGGATTGGGGGATGAGACTGCTCAGTGGATCCCTGGAGGGAACTGCCTGCCCAGGATGGCAGTGCCCGCCTCTTCACCTTGTTGGCTCTTCCCTTAGATTATTCTCGTTCCATCTCCTTGTCTGCCACTGGGATGAACATGGCCTGTCATACTTCTACAGAATCTCCTGGCACTTTGACCCTTGCTGCAAGTATCAAGTGGAGAGGGATACCTATATATCTATACCTATGCCTCTGCATATGCTCATTTCCCCCACTCCTGTGGTGCTAGTGAGGAGGAATGACCCACACAGAAAGAGACTGCATCATTACACTAGCACTTGCTGTCCTGGTGTACTGTGGAAAGAAGATTTATGAGCTTTACACTGTATGATTTCAGTAGAATAGGGAGAGAGAAAAAAAATCCACAGAAGGAAACCATGTATTAAGATTTTCACAGTAACATTTTTTTCCCTTCCAGTAACATCTCACAGTAACAATGGAGGCTGGGAAGGTGTTGAATTTATTTGTTATTTTTCAGACTAAGGCAAATCACTTCCACACCAAGGCATTTTCAGCTTAGTACACCAAGATATGGATCTGCAGTAACTCAAGACATGTTCTAGGCTATGGAAGTCTGATTGAGCAGTGGGATGTTGATGGAAGCTAACTATATCAGGGGTGTGTGAAATGCATTTTGGGAGGAGGGGGAAACCTTTCAACCATATTGTTTAACTACCATCTAGAGTTAGCTAGAAGCTATTGATCATTAGAATCATGAGCATTAAAAAAAATGGGAAGCTAGGTCTTCCTGATTCCAAATCACTCCAAGTTCAGCATTCTGTCTGCACCTCTCTAGTGAAATTGTGTCGAGTAAAGAATTATTAGATTCTTTTAAGCATATTTGCCTCACATCCTTAGGTGATATTACTGATCTCTTAGAAATGGCTGTCTTTCTCTTTTACTCTCCCTCTCCTCCTCCCTTCCTCCTTTTCTCTCTCTTTCTCTCCCCTCTTCCTCCCTCTTTACCTTTCTTTCTTTCTCTCTTTCCCCCCTTCTCCTCTCCTCTCTTTTTGTCTCTCCCCTCCTCCTCCCTCTTTTCTTCTTTCTTCCTTTCCCTCCTTTTCCCTCTCCTCCTCTCCTTTCTTTGTCTCTCCCCTCCTCTTCACTCACTCCTTTCCTTCTCATTCTCTCCTTTCTTTTCTCTCCCCTCCTCCCTCCCTCCTTTCCTCTTTCTTTCCCTCCTTTTCTCTCTCCCTTCCTCCTCCATCCCTCCTTTTCTTTCTCCCTCTTTCCCCTTCTCCTCCCTCCTCCTTTCCTCTCTCTCTCTCTCCTTTTCTCTTTCTCTCCCTTTTTCTTCCTCCCTCCTTTCCTCTCTCTTTCTCTCCTTCTTTTCTCCCCTTCTTCTTCCTTTCCTCTCCCTCCTCCCTCCCTCCTTTCCTCTTTCTTTCTCTTCCTCCTCTCCCCCTCCTCTTCCCTCCCTCTTTTCCTTCTCATTCTCTCTCTCCTTTTCTTTCTCCCTTCCTACTTTCCTCTCTTTCGTTCTCCCTCTCTTTCCCCCTCCTTCTTGTCCCCCCTCCCCAAACATATTGCTTCCTCTTCCTTCCTCTTCTTCCCCTCCTCACCTGGGCAGTACCTGGCAGATAGCTCATTTTTAAATGGAATTAATTTTCGTAATAAGCTCCTCAAACTTTAAACTGTTACTGAAAACGCCGTTGGCCTCCCCCCCCCCCACTTTGACACTAACTAAAGCTTGGTGCTGTGGAAATTGGAGTCAGAGGCTCAGCGATTGGCAGTTTCCCGTGGGGCGCCAGCTCCGTGTCGGTGGGAAAGTCATTTCACTTGCTCGCGGGGGAAAAGGAAGGGGTCGGACTGAATGACCTCTGTGGTCCCTTTCAGAAGGAAATCTCATCCCCAGGGGAGCGCAACGAGGAAAGGTCCAGTTTAGGGGCGTGGGGCTAAGAGAAAGGAGCGGCCGGCCCGGGCTGGAGGTGAGCTCTCCCAGGTGATGAAAGTTCCCTGGCCGCCTGGCCCAGCCCCTCCCCTCCCCTCCCCTCTCCTCCCCTCCCCGCCCTGCCCTGTGGCAGCCCGCCCCGGGCTGGCGAGCCCTTTCCTCCCCAGCTGGACAGCTCGGCGGGCGCGCAGCGGGCCGGCCCCGATCGCACACAGGCAGCTCTTTGTTTCCCCGGAGTCTTTCTCTGCAGGATGTCCTTGGGGCTGCTCCACGAAAGGAGGTAAGAGTGGAGGCGGGCAGAGCTGGGGCCCCCAGGCATCGGGGGGAAGGCTTAGGCTGAGGAGGTCCAAGGAGGAAGCTCTAATGACCCGGTTTTAAGATAAGCTGGAAGGGAAGGAGCCCCCCCCCGCCCCCCTGCCATTACTGAGTTTTTCAAACAAGAGCCAAACCATCTCTGCTTCAGGTTTCCCTGCTACCTTTCCCACGAAGCCAGAGAACGTTCTCTGACTGGGATCCAGGGGGCAGGGACAGGAAGATTTCCCAGTTGGCCCCTCTCTCTGCCCTGGCCCCTGAAGCATGGATGCGCCCCCTCCCCACAGCGCTCTCGGTTTCCTTCTGGGGGCCTCGCTCCTCTGACTGTAAGCCCAACGGCCTCCAGACATTTGTGTGGCCGAGCCCGCCTCCTCCTCCCCCTGCCTGAGTCAGGGGGAGCAAGATGGCTTGGCCCTATCTGAAGGTTCCTAACTTTATTTCTTTAGGAAACGTTCCCCTTGAGCGGACATTTCTTCCTTCCTTTCAGGCGGTCAGGGTGACTGTTGGAAAAGCTTGGAATCATCCCAAGGCTCCACTTGAGAGGCTGGCAAAAACAGCTTTCTGGCCCTGCCTCAGTCACAGAAGGTGCCTGGGATATTGGGAAGATAACTAGTTGCTCTTTAGAACGGGGAGGGGACATGAGGGGCAAGAGAATCCTCCTCCTCCTCCTCTTCCTCCTCCTCAGTCTGCCTTTCTGGGTCTCTGGGTCTCTGTCAAGCTCTGTGCCCTGGAGTTACTGCTGGCTTACCTGGTTCAGGTGTTGCCTTCATTTTTCTTAAGTTCTTACAAAAATACGGAAGTTTGGGACAAATCTCCAGATTGGGCTTGATGATCTTATCCTCAGAGGACCTCACTCTACCTCCTCCCTTCCTTTCCTCCCCCATAAAGAAGTCCTGTTAATATTATCAAGGTACCGACATAAAATTATAAAGACGTTACAGAGAATCCAGGGTGAGCTTTAAAGCTTGTCATTTACGGGACAGGGAAACAAATCTCCTGTTCTCAATCTGGTTCTCTGGTTGCTACAGCAGAAAAAGAAAGCATTAGGGAAACCTTGGAGGCCTGCTTTCCCTTCCAATAATACATAGGTGGAGTAATGTGTGTGTGTGTGTGTGTGTGTGTTAAAAATTTAACTTTTTGGGTAAGGATTATGAGGAAGGGATTTAGTATAAAAAGTTTCATAAACAAATTTGATGTTTAAAAACCATTTAAAATCTTTCACTAAAGCTCTCACGCAGCTCTAAATCCCCCCCACCCCTATCCCCACCTCTTCTTTTCAAATTTAGTTCACTGTTATTGAGTACCTACTGTGTGCTAGAGGACTGGGCTAGGAAGTGGGGAAAGAAGAAAAATCACTCCAAACAGTTCCTGCCCTCAAGGAGCTTACATTTTGGTGTGTGTGTATATTACCACCACCACTATAATAATAATAATAACAATAATAATAATAATAACTAGCATGTATGTTTTAAAGTTTTCAAAGTGCTTTAGGAAGAACCTTGGAAGATATGTGCTAATTTTATCCCCATTTTAGAGCTGAAGAATTGGAGGCAGACAGGGAAGTGATTTGCCTGGGTTACACAATTAGAGAGAGTCGCAGGCTTGATTTGAGTTCCTCTTTCTGATGGTTCAAGGCTCTAGCTGCTGTGCCATTTCAAAAGGAAGAGAACACCGGGTAGGAAACATTTTGTGTGGGGGAGGCATGAGCTGGGCTTTGGAGGAAGCCAGGTGAAGAGAGCCTTCAGGGCTGTAGACCACCTGCAGACAGGTATGCAATTTCTCCTCCTCTTAGTCTGGGAAGGGACAATGTCTTTTTTGTTCAGTCATTTTTCAGTTATATCTGACTCTTCATGACCCCATTGGGGGTTCCAGTCACTGATTTTAGCCTTAGAGAAAGCTAAGGGCTGATGTCTAAGAGATGGAATTGAAGAGGGAGTCAGGAAAGTTTCTTGAACACTGAACTGACATGATTAGATCTTTGTTATACTTATTTTTTTATTGAAGTTTTTTATTTTCAAAACATATGCAAGGATGATTTTTCAACATTGAACCTTGAAAAAGCTTGCGTTCCAATTTTCCCCCTTCCCATATATATATATATATATATATATATATTTATACAATTATCTTGCTGCACAAGACAAATCAGTAGATCTTTGTTTTAGGAAGATGATATTGGCCACTGTGTGGAGGAACCTGGAAACTGATCATCTAATTAGTAGGATGCTATTCCAGTTGAGGTGATGGCTCATAAGTCTCTCAATTGAGTGGCAATCCCATAAGTAGATGGAAGGGGATAAATAAGGGAGATCTCCTGGCAGCAATTTGTCGACACATTGGATCTGGGGGTCAGTCAGGATAACGGGGACCTGAAGCATGAGGACATTGATGATCTCAACCAAAATGGAGAAGTTTGGAGGGGAAGTTTTTAGTGAGGGGATATAAAAAATATTTTCCATTTGGGATATGTTGAGCTTGACAGGGTAACATACAGTGCTTTAACCAGGTGGAGATGTGGGGTAAGCAGAGAGGTAAAGATGAATTCAGATGTTTTTCCTCCTCTGTTTTCAGTTTTATATTCTGAAATTCTATATTGTTATTATCATTAATTATCGAGTAGTTGCCCTAGCTCCTTAAGGGCAGGGACTGGGTTTTCTTCATGAAAGAAGTGGAGAGAAGGCTGGCACTGGAGTCGGGAAGACCTGGGGTTAAAGTTTATCTTTCTATTGATATTCTGTTTGCCTCAGTTTCCTCATCTGTAAAAGGAGATGGAAATGGCAAACCCCTCTAGTGTCTTTGCCAAGAAAACCCCAAGTGGGCTCACGAAGAGTCCTGCATGACTGAAGAGCCCCAAGTTGTGTGCCTGTGGATAAGCCACTTAATCTTTCTGAGCCCTAGCTTCCTCATTTGTGGACTAGGGAGACATATCTGAAGGACAGACCTCAGGAGACCGGTGAGGTTCCCACGAGCTCATCAACCTGTAGCGCTTGCTTAGTTAGGGTTCTTCAGCGTTCCCCAGCATTTTGAAGGCACTGAAGGCAAGAGCAGTGTCTGTGGCTTGTGTGGACTTAGGGTATCAGCAGCCCAAACTGCTGTAATTGTTGTGCTGTGGAGATAAAGTCTTTCCAAAGGAAACTGAGTCTCCTGGCTTTGTGGAGGAGCCAGCGGAGAGGGCCCCGGATGGTCCATAAGCTCGCTGGGTGGGTCAGGACTGGGGAGCACTCTGCCTTCTGTTTTAGGGCTTTCCTACTCCTCCCCACCCTGGCACCAGCCTCAGAGCTGGCAGCTTGTGTGGCTGTGACTGCCTGCGTGGCCAACCCTCCAGCTGAGACCAGGAAGAAAACCCGGGTTAAGATGGCTCAGGGGCTTTGCCAAGGGAAGGGGCAACTGGGGATGATGATGATGATGGAGATATTGGAGATATTGATCAGATCAACCGAGACCTGGCCGGAGCCTTCTAGCAGTTGGACCAGAATCACCATTTGGCTAAGTTGGACAGTTGTCACCAGGTGGTTAATGTTGAGCTCCAATTGAGTTCATCCCATTGCTGGCCCAAGTCGTGGAGGGCCAAGTGGGCAGGACTGTACATCTGCCTTCCTTTGCACCTCCAGCGCCCAATTCTTCATCACGATGGGCGGGTACTTTTGTTCAGAGGAAAAACTTACCTGTAATCACAAAGGTAGGGATGGAGCAAGGCCCCCCCAGGCCAGGCAAGTTCTGGGCAGGCATTAGGTACCTGAGATTTTGCGAAGTTCAAGTGCTGTGTCATTGTCTTGTCCCCAGCCAGCACTCAGGAGACAGTCTAGCACCTACCTGGTGATTCCTGACTTTTCTCTGGCTTGCCTGAACAGAAAGACTGAAAAGAAAGAAGAATTGTATTCTACTTTGGGAAGTCCCCAGGGCATTCCTGGGGCTGTGCATTTCTGTGGTTTGCAGGGATGAACCGGGGATCTTTTTGCAAGCTCCCAGTGAGTCACTGCTTTGACTGAGCCCCAGAAATGCAACCTGACATATTAAAAGGGAGGGGATGTGTATGTCTGACTAGTGTGTGCTCGTTGCCTATTTTGTATACTGGCACATTTTATAATGCGCTTTTTATAAAAAAAAGCTCGTGTTGGGGACTTTTGGTTTTCCCTTACTGTCACTTTGGGGTTTAATTCCAGGCCCCCCACTCCTCCACTCCTTATACAGGTAAAAAACAGGTAAGCAGAAACAACTGGGAGTACCTGTGGCAATGAATGAAATAGCATGTCCCATCTCCTCTGCTTCTCTGCTGAGAGGAGGAAGATACATCCCATTTATTTGGCCTTGACTAAAATAATTCTGTAATAAAGAAATTCATGTCACCTACCTCCACCTAAACGTTCTATCCCCCTTTCCCCTCCCTCCACCCTGGGGCTTAATGTTGCTTGACCCCTTCATAATATTGCTCTTAGGAAGCAAACTAACCCCCCATAATGTTTTCACTGAATTGCCCCCCTCTCCCTTTCAGAAATGATGGGGCAGGGAGGCGGCTTGGCAGATAGAGTGCCGGGTCTGAAGGCAGGAAGATACAGCTTCCTGAGTTCAAATCTGGCCACTTATTAGCTGTGTGACCCTGGGCAAGTCACTTAACCCCGCTCGCTTCAGTTTTCTTATTTGTGAGAAGGAAGTGGCAGACCACTTCCAGTTCTTGGTCAAGACATTTCCTCTCCCCCCCTCCCCAAAAAAAGGTGCCATGAAGAGTTGGAGATGACCGAAATGACTGAGAAAAATGTGCCGGATGTTATGCTGAGCACTGGGGTATGAAGAAAGGCGAAAGCCAGCCCTTCTCGGAAGCACCCCGGGGTCTAATGGGAAAGATGGCACAGAAAAACTCATGGACTATGGATGGATAAACTGGGGCCAGTCAGAGAGGGAAGGCACCAGCCTCAAGAGGGATCCAAGGCAGGAAGAACACGAGGAGAAGAGGAGAGAGGACGGGGTTCTGGGTAGGGGAGACAAGCGGATGGCAAATGCTGCTCCTCCCCTGGCACTGGGTAGAAGAGTATGTAGAGGGCAGACTGGAGGAATCCCAGAAAGGAGGAAGGCAGGGAAAGTTAGGAAGGGCTTAGAAGGCCAAAGGGAATTTGAAAATTCACCCCCCCTTGGAAAATTAAGCTGCATTTACCCTGAAGTTAAATTTGTTTGGATCAGATGGTCAGATCAATAAAAACTGGGAGAGCATCTTTGGGAGTTGGTATTGACATTTCATTGGGATGGAAAGGTGGGAGGGGGGATTTGAAGCCATCACAGTGCTTGGGAAGCAGAGTAGTTGAGGCAGAAGAAAGATGGGCGGCAGACCCATTTTGGGGCTTTCTGGTTGTATTTAAGACCCTGGCAGAAAAGAGTGGGCTTACTGTCGGGTTACGATATCAGCACTAGAGTCGTATTAGCTTAAATTGTCCCTGTCCTCCCTAAGGTTCAGTGCCATGTGTTTGTGACATTCTCACGGGGCAGCACCGTTGGGTAGTTTTAGGAGGAAAACTGTAGTTTGAAGCATCATGGAAGCTTAGTTTTTCTCATTTCTGTCCTGCCTCCTCAGGGCATCCTACCAGAGTCTGTTGTCCCCATCTAAGTCATGCTGTCTCTTGTTTTATGGGAACAGAGAAGGGAAAGAGAAAGGGAGGGATGAGGAGATAAGTCCTTGTGCTCCCTATCTTGTTTTTCTCCTGCTATAATTGGAACAGTGGTTTGGGGGGGGGTTCCCCATTTGCTCCTCAGTGTACTTTGTATGTACCTCTGCAAAGATGTCAAATGTGCTACAACTGCCTTTGAGCCCCACACTCTTATGAGAGAGGACAAATGATTGGGACTGCCATTTTTGCAGAGGTGAAGTTCAAGGTCAGAAGCCAGTGTGTGGAGAAGCTGGGGCTCAAAGCCAGGGATCCTCACTGATGTCTTTCATGTCACAGAACCTGCTGGATATACAAACTCCATAGGCTGCCTATATGTTCTGCTTCTTCTGGTCCAGATTCGTTGACTGTTCAGGGGAGGTTAGGAAGGCACTTTGCAGCATAGTAAGAAGTGACTTGGAGGCTTGGTTCATACCCGGATTTGCTACTTAACTTCCCCTTGAGCCTCAGTTTCTTCTTCTGTAAGATGAAGGAGTTGGGTCAGTTGACTTTGAGATCCTTCCAAGCCTTACCTCTGGTTCTAAGCTCCATGAGGGGTTGGGAGACTGCAGTTGTACCTTGGTAGGGGCTAAGGTTCAGTCATGTATGAGTACATCATTCTGTTTTTTGGACGGTATCTGAGGCTTTGATCAGTCTGTTTACAAGTAAAAAAGAGAGAGAAAATGAACTTCTTCCCAGCAGGGATTCCCCCCAATCATTCATTTCCATAGACCAAGAGGAGAAACCTAGTTTAAAAAATGAGGGAACCCTGACCCCCAGAGCTGCTTAGTAATTTCATTAGAGTTTGCCTGTTTGTGGCTTAATCTGTGGGGATGGGGATTAGGAGGATGTACTGGGGGGTCACTCCTGTAAATTTATAGGAGAACTCAGGTTTGAATCAGGAGACATGGTCAAAGGGAAGGGCTAATGCCGAAATGACCCTGATCTCCCATCTCCTGTCTTGGAGGTTGCAAGGTTCTAAACTGAGGAAAGAGAAGTAGAGGGACTTCTTTGGGTTCTAGGCTAAGGGCTCTGCTCTTTCTGAAAGAGCACAGAACATTGTAGCTGGGGACTATTCTGGCTGAACCTGGGACTGGAGATGATGGGGCGTATCAGTGACCATTGAGGAACAAGCTGATTTAATGCTGAAAGCTTGACTCATCGGGCAGAAGGTCCACCCTTCCTGGGTCACCAGTGACTTTGATCAAGATTTTATGACTCCATTATGAGGAAAAAGGCGTCCAAGGTCCTTCGGCTCTACAGGGAAAAGGGCATTGAAGTCTTAGTGGTCTAAAATATAAATCTGCTCTTTTTTCATGCATTCCTCATGTCTGTGGTCTGTGGTCCAGAGTCACCAGGCCAAAATGTGTGTGTATTTGTGGGAGAGTGTCTGAGGGTCTTTGTAACTCCTGTCCTTGCTTTGCCATTTGAGTAAACGCCTTATCTAAAGACAAATTGGGTGCTCTGGCTGATTGTTGATAGGGAACACATTCAGGGAATCATTAATTATCCTTTACATTGTAGTTAGAGTATAGTTCTATGCTATAGAAGTACAGGTACTGCCTTTGAATCCTGGAAACTTAGCCTTCTGGAGACCCACTGAAAGCAGAAATGAGAAGTGGAGGAACAGAGCAGAGCTGAGGCTGTACAAATACCAGCTGGTTTGGCGGTCAGCAAATTCTCTGCTGTTTATTCTATTCCCTGAGAGGCAAAATGGTCCGTCCAGTCAATCTTAGCAGAACCCTTGTGAGGTCTGAGGGCTTCCAGTGGCCGGGAGAAGGGAGCCCGTTCTACACTTTGGAGAGCAAAACCAGCTAGAACCTTTTTTAGATAAATCAACATAAATACATGCAAAGATAGTTTTCAGCATTCATCCTTGCAAAACCTTGTGTTAACATAACAACTTTAAAATTTTCTTCTCTTCAATAGTATTTTATTTTTTAAATTACATGAGGATAATTTTCAACATTTATTTTTGGAAGATTTTTGTGTTCTAGATTATCCCTTTCCCTCCCTTCCCTTTCCCCTCCCAAGTCAGCAAATAACCTGATACAGATTATACATGTACAATCATTTTAAGCATAGTTCCACATTAGTCATAACGTGTAACTTTCAAAGCTATCCTGCTGTCTGTATTTCCTTCTGGTCTGCCATTGGTTTTCTCGTGTTGTGAGAAGTCATTTTCTAGAGATGTACCATCGTGTGACCCAAAGCCCATCTCCCACTGTGCAATGCTAGCCATGCTTTTTTGTTCTGGTCCCTCTAGCATCCTAACTTGGGGGATAATTCTGGCTCAGTCCCCATCTAGTTTACTACTCAGGCTGACCCTCAGGTTATGTCCAGTCCCAGACTTTGTCCAGATCCTGGAGAAGAGAGGGAACGGAAACCTTCTAGATGGCTTGAGTATGGAAGCTCCTTGTCCGTTCTCTCTCCAAAGCCAGCCTCCATACATCTTTCCCTCTTGAGCCGGCCTTTGCTTGTCTGGCCAGGATGAGGTAGCCACAAGGGCATGGCCTTGCCAGGCAGCCACCTGGCTGTATTTCCAGTCTGGACTTCACAGCCGGGTTCTACTTGCCAGCACTCCGTTTTGGGTATGAACCTTCCCTAAGTCAGAGTCATGTAATATAATGACATGATATGATGGCTGTCTCTATAGGCCAAAATGTAAACCCCCATTAGACAAGTGATTTGTCCAAGACTGGTTTTGGACAAACCTCTCAGTTCCCCAAGCTGATCTGAGCTAGGATTCAAGTGAACGGTTCCTTACAGATCTGAGACCAAAATTACGCCTTTTGTGTGCTATGGCTCTTTCTCTGTGCTCGTATATCTCCAGCATCCTTTATTAGCTTTAATTGCAGTTCAAGTCTGGGCTGAATGGAACTCCAATTGTTTGAAATCCTAAGAACCCATCCCTCCTGATCATTAAAGATTCAGAGGCCACTTTTAGCCCCCACTGGAGACTTTGCTTAGAGCTTTAACTATCTGCTTACACTCCACATCTCATAGCCCACTTCGTGGGACTCTTCTCATTGATGGAGATTGATCCATGCCTTGGAGAGGGCCAGAGTTGGGGAGAGCCGGGGTGGGGGGGGGGGAGAGAGAAATCTGGGTCTTTTGACTTTTAGCAGAGGAACTTTCCAGGGGGAGAAAAATTTGGGACGTGTGATTTTGGAAGCTGAGTGTTGAAAACTATCTTTGCATGTATTTGGAAAAATAAAATAACTATTAAAAAAAAACAAGAAGCAAGAAGACTTCTTTCAGGCATGGAGCATTGAATAATCACTATCTGCCCGTGGAAATCTGCTGTGCAAGTGAGCTTTGAAGAAAATGCTAGAAGGGATGTGGAAAAGCAGGCACATTATCCTACTGTAAATGGAGCTGTGAATTGTCCAACTGTTCTGGAGAACAATTTGGAAGCCTGCCCAAAGGGGTCTAAAATTGTACATAAGCTCTGACTTAGCAACATCACTACTAGGTCTGTATCCCCGAGAGATCAAAGAAGAAGAAAAGGATCCATCTGTACAGCTTTTTATATTTATAGCAGCTCTTTCTGGGATGGCAAAGAATTGGAAATTGAGAATGCCTGAAAAAGTTGTGATGAGTGATTGTGATGGGATCCTATTTACTATAAGAAATAACAAGGCAGATAATTTCAGAGAAACCTGGGAAGATTTATATGAACTGATGAAAAGTGAAGTCAGCAGAACTAGGAGATCATTGTATACAATAATAGAAATATTGTCAGGATGTTCAACTGCCAAGGACTTAATTACTCAAACACAAGATCCAAGACAATGCCAAAGAATTCATGAGGAAAATCAACCTTCAAAGGGGAACTAATGAACTCTGAGTACAGATTGAAGTAGAATTTTAAAAAATCTATATATTTTTGGAAGTGGAAGATGTACAAATTTAGAGACATCTCTACTCCAAATCTTAACGTGGACTATTTGTGCCCAAGCCCCTTGAGGGCCACAGTGGGACACACTGTACCTTGACCCCAACATAGGAAGTCATTTTGCTCCTCCTCAAGAAGAGAGGATGATAACCGACTGATCATCATGCCTCCTGTACTTTTGTCCCGTCTGCTAAAATCATGGTGGCTATGGGTGGGTCACCTTTGTAACAGTGAAATAATAACAACAAATGGATATAGAGGGTGATGGATGAGAAAGGAAGATGCCAAAAGCAGGAATGGAGGCTAGAGAACCAAGAGGAATAATTCTCTTATTTTGGTAAGTGAGGGCCGTTTTCTGTATCATACCCTAGAATTCAGAACCTGGATCAGGGAGCACTTGCTTCTATCTTAGTCTGTTTAAGACTGAAGCTTGGGGAGATTGTTCTGCTGGGAAATGGTGATGGAGAAGAGTTCCCCCACCAGTTAATGAATGATTGATTATTGTGACATCTTGCTTCCTGGAAGCTTTATGTGGCTTTTGCTCCAACAGCTTGAGTGTCACCTGGAAAAATCAAACGAGAACGTTCAAGCCATACTTGCTGCCATGTATGTTCACATACATGATATATACTCACATTTGTATTTGTGATCACAGAACCACAGATTTATAGTTGGAAAGGATCACAGAAGCCATCTGGCCCATCTCCAATCCCCACTTTTTTACAGATGAGGAAAATGAGATGCAGAAAGGTTACCCACAGTCATCTAGGTAGCAAGTGGCAGAGATAAGATCTGAACTCAGCTCCTTTTACTCCAGAACTCTGTCATGTTGTGTTACATCCCCTCAAGAGGTTCTGGGATCTTATCCATGTGGCTGTTCCTGCCAATAATGCTGTTCACAGCCATTCCTTCTGCTCCCTCCTGTGTTACTCTTGTCCACATCTTGCCCTAATTCGCCCCTGGAGATCCACAGGACATCCTCTGATAGGCGGAGGAGTGGCACATTCCATTGGTCTACCTGTCCTTGCCCTTGCCACATCATGCACTCCTCATCTTTCTTATCATCAGAATCTTGCTGACATATATTTTTTTTCTTGTGGACTTTATTCACAGACAGGACAGTTCGTTCCTCACAACCAATAATTCAAGACCATCACGCAAACAAGAAAAAGTCACATTTCTAATTATGCTGAAAAACAACACAAATTCAACATTTAACAAATTTCTTTGTCCCCAGAAGATTTCCATTGGATAAATCAGGGCATGATTTAGTTAACTTTCTGAATTTTGGCTCCCTGCCTCTTAAGTTAGGTGATAAAGTGATAAGGGAAACATCATTCTTCTCCTTCTAACTGCAAAGTTATTTCTTTTTGGGTCAATAAATAAGTGACAGAACTTTGACATTTCATTCTAACTTTCTTTTTGAAAGGGGAAGGGATCTTGGAAGATTTGTGGAGAACTCCTTGGTTTAGAAGCCAGCCCTTCACTAAATGCAAACCAGCATCTTCTCTGTCATGTTTAGTCTTAGAAGAGGTGTTCTTAACCTGGGTTCTTTGGAGAGATATCGGGGGATTTTTGAATTTGAATATGAACAATTTCATCTTTATTTTCACTAACCCCTAACTGAAATAGAATATTTTCTCCCATTATTTAGACATTCTATTTACATAGATTTAAAGCTTTTTAAAAATTTTATTTCAAATTTCCATTTTCAAATTCTCTCCCTCCTTCCAACCTCTTCTTTACCCACTGAGAAGGCAAGAAATGAGATCCCATTATACAGTTATGTAAAACAGGCTTCTACCTTAGTTACATTTTGGAGGGAGAAAAAGCAAAAAAAAATTAAGTGAAGAACTATATGCTTTAATATGAATTCAGACTCCATCAGTTCTCTCTGGGGCAAATAGCATTTTTCATCATGAGTCCTTTGGAATTGTTTTTTTTTTAAATTTTTAAAATTTTTAAAAAATTTTTTTCTCTATTATTTATTTTTTTTTTGGTGAATCTTTCCGCATTTTTATTTTTGTAGGTTGTTTTTAAGTGTAGTTTTTTTTATTAAAGCTTTTTATTTGTATAACATATGTATGAGTAGTTCTCCAACATTGATCTTTACAAAGCTTTCCATTACAAATTTTACCCCCAGTCCCCTCCCCTCCCCTAGATGGCAGGAAGTCCACTACATGTTAATAATGTTGAAATGCTTGAGAAGTTATGCAAGAAAAATCCTATCTACAAGAAAAAAAAAAGAATCAGAGAAAGGCAACACAATGCAAGCAAATGTCAATAGAGATCATGAAAATGTTACGTTGTGGTCCATATTTCATTTCCCTCTCTCTGGGTGTATATGGTTTTCTTCAATGAACAATTGGAACTGGTTTGAGACAATTCTTTGTTGCAGAGAGCCATGTCCATCAGAATTGATCATCATGTAATACTGTTGTTGCTGTGTATGATGATCTCCTGGTTCTGCTCGTTTCACTCAGCATCAGTTCATGCAAGTCCCTCCAGGCCTCTCTGAAATCGTCCTGCTGGTCGTTTCTTACAGAGCAATAATATTCCATAACATTCATATACCATAATTTATTCAGCCACTCTCCAATTGATGGGCATCCCTTCAGTTTCCAGTTTCTAGCCACCACAAAAAGGGCCGCCACAAACATTCTTGCATATGTGGGGCCCTTTCCCTCCTCTAAGATCTCTTTGGGATATAGGCCCAGTAGAAACACTGCTGGGTCAAAGGGTATGTACAGTTTGACAACTTTTTGGGCATAGTTCCAAATTGCTCTCCAGAATGGTTGGATCCGTTCACAGTTCCACCAACAATGTATTAGTGTCCCAGTTTTCCCACATCCCCTCCAACATTCATCGTTATCTTTTCCTGTCATTTTAGCCAATCTGACAGGTGTGTAGTGGTATCTCAGAGTTGTCTTAATTTGCATTTCTCTGATCAATAGTGATTTGGAGCAACTTTTCATATGACTAGAGATGGTTTTAATTTCATCATCTGAAAATTGTCTGTTCATCTCCCTTGACCACTTATCTATTGAAGAGTGGCTTGAATTCTTATATATATATGAGACAATTCTCTATAAATTTTAGAAATGAGGCCTTTATCAGAACCATTAAATGTAAAGATGAT
>JAJPUD010002619.1:189900-217064 GCA_023553655.1 Myrmecobius fasciatus
TTCCACTTCACTAATTTTATTTTTCAATAAATTGGTGTCTTTTTCATATCTCTTTTGCAGGGCATCATATCCTTCTTGCAAGATATTGTATCCTTCTTGCACTGATTTCAGTTTATTTTCCCATTTATCCTCCAGCTCTCTTTTGAGGTTCTTTATGCAGTCTTCCAGAAAGGCCTTTTGAAAAGGGGACCAGTGATGGTCCTGGCTGATGTTCTCTGGATTTTTGTCTAAAGGGACCTCTGGCTCTGGGGTCATTTCTTTGCCTTGATAAAAGCTCTCTTTTGCTTCTTCATATTTTTTTTTAGACAGTGTGGATATCTCTTTAAGGTAGGGAAAAAAAAATACTGCGGCTGCAAAAAGCTTTGCCCTGGGGCACTTCGGCGAGTTGACTTAAGGTGCTGGGCCGGTGGGGGCTAGGACTAAGTCCAAATTACTCCTTAAACAAGGCAAGTCTGCCAGAACACCTGCCCCCAATCAGGGCAGAGTGTCCCGAGTGCCTCAGATAAACTCCAGGTGTTTGGAATTTGGAGTTTGGAATTTGGAGCTTCTGCCAGGAAGAGCTGAGCTGAGCTGAGTCCCTCACTTCCGGCCTGCACAGTTGTCGTCTATTTATCTCTCTGTCCGAGTTCGACTAACCTGATATGAAGTTATCCAGAGAGCTGTGCCCAAATATTTCTGAGTTTGTTGACTTGAAGATCAGTTCAGAGGCTTATTTTATTGTTGATTTGAGAGAAGTTCGGAGGAGAGGCAGAAAGTCACCTTTTCACTCCGCCATCTTGGCTCCGCCCCCCCTGGAATTGTTTTTGATCATTGTCTTGATCAGAGCCTCTATGTCTTTCATAAATAAAGTTGATCATCCTTACAATATTATTGATATTGTGCACAAGAGTCTCACTTCATTTTGCATCAATTCACATAAATCTTCCCAAATTTTTCTGAAACCATCCCTTTCATCCTTTGTTATGGCACAATAATATTCCATCATAATCACATACCACATTTTGTTCAGCCAATCTCCAGGTGATGGACATCCCTCAATTTCCATTTTTTTTTGCTACCACAAAAGAGCTGCTATTAATATTTTTTGTACAGACTTATTTTGTACAGTTATATTTTTTGGGTTAAAAGATTTGCAGTTTTATAGCCTTTGGGTATAGTTCCAAATTGTTCTCTAGAAGATTAGATCAGTTTATAACTCCAACAGAGCATTAGTGTCCCCATTTCCCCACATCCCCTTCAGCATCTGTCATTTTCCTCAAAGACTAATTAGTTAGTTAGGGTTTTCTTCATTGGTGGAGATTGAGTAGTCAATGCTTCAGGACTTCAAGAGGTCTTCTAGCCTTTTGCTTTGAAAGTGAGTTCTTCCAGGTGACTTCCTAAGAAACTAGGAAAGAAGCTCTACAAACTGGAAATCTAGTATCCGAGGTTCAGTGTGCTCCTTGGCTAGTATCACGGGGAGCACTTACCAAAGGCTTGTTGAGCAATTGTCCTCAGGGGAACAATTTTTAAGAGAGCCTACTTGCCCCTCTTTGATAGATTATTACAGTAAGTAATACCTGTATCCCTTGCCTCTGGAAGGGTCCTCCCACTTCATCGTTAGTTGTCCCTGACAGACAAAGCAGCACAAATAGTAGCCCCTGGCATTTCTGGTTTTGTGCACATTACAGGAGAGGTGTGTGTATGTGTGTGTGTGTGATGTATGTATGTGTGTATTTGGGGTGTGTGTGTGTGTGTCTATGTACATGGTTAAGCAGCTACAGCCATCAAAAATAGCACTGTTTTACATATAGTGTATTTTGTTTTTCCTCTAATTTAATCTCTTTGTGCCTTTAAAACAATCATTTCTTTTTCTGCCTTTCCCCTTCTCATTGAATTCTTCTTAATAACAAAGATAATCTCAGTGGAGTGGGGCTAGGTCAGAGTATTTCCTTTGAGCCCTTTTGTGGGACACATGTATTTTAACTCTTTGTGGAAGGAAGGCATATTGTGATTATACAGAAACTCTTTCATGACAGGTCTGGTTTTTGGATCTCCTGGGTCAGGGGACCTTTCTTCTCCCCACAAAAGCCTGTGAGAATAATAGAAAGTCTTTGCTCTGTCTCTTTGGAGTTGTTGTTTTGCTCCTGAGCTTGAGAGTTGGGGAGTTCTTGAATTGATACTGGCTACTTGATAGGAGGTTGCACTTCTGGGAGGAGAAGGCTCATTTTGCTTCTGAAGAGTCTAGAGGGCTGTACCTGCTTTGTTGCTCTGAATGTATAAGTTCAAGTGAAAGTGAACTCTGGGCTCATCTGTTTTCTTTCCCTCTCTGGGGCGTCTAATGGGTGTGATCAGCTATTTTATGTTTTAGGTATCTGTTAATGTGGGCTTATGAGGCTTTTGTATTTTGAACATTTCTTTTGTGGTAGAGGAAATAAATAGCTGTCCTATAATTATTTATATTTATTCTTCCCCTTGAATACCTTTCCTGAAAAAGGACCTTGCTAATCCCTTTTGAGGAGACCCTGCGCATGAACTAAAACTGAACCTTGTGCTTAAGAGATTTTTCTTTATTTTCTACTTTCTGCAAATTAGAAATCCCTTTTTACTGTGGTCAGGCTGCTCTTGGGATGAATTTGGTACCTCTGCAAGTCCACAGTAGAACCATGCTGGGAAAAGTCTTTCCCTGGGCTCTTATAAGATCTTGGGGGCATGCTCATGATCAAGATGTTACTTACAATTCAGGGGGTCTTCCCTACCCAAAGGGACCCTGAATTCTTGACGCAAGTAAATGTGGAATCCTGTTCTCTAAAAAAAGAGACCACTCTTTTCTCATACAGTCTGGCTCATTTTTGCCCCCATGGCAAAGTTTAGGTTTGGCTAATGTGTAGGATCTCCACAAAAAGAATGGGCAGGGTCCCTTTTTGAAAATTAGATATCAAGCTTTTTCATAGCTACACAAAGGAAATGCTTAATGCACCACAAGCATGCTGACATACAAATCAACATGGTACCATAACACAACCCTGTTCTTATATTCTCTCAAGGGGTAAACACTTGGAGGACTGTTGAACAGATACTTTTCTTTTACCTATCACCCAGGATTTTGGGGTAGCTTATAAGTTAACATGGCCTAACTTTTTGAATGGTTCACAAGTTGACCTTTCCTGGCAAGCCATAGCCTGGCTTGAGTTTTCTTACCCATTTCATCTGTACTAAATAAACTCCTGGTGGTGACTGGCCTTTTTCTCTTCTGAGAAGCTGACCAAACAGGACCTAGAACAAGACTCTCCTGATCTCTTTAATTTACAAGTTTGCTATCAAGAAGAGGACCATCTACATTCAGGAGGGGAAACACAAAGCAGAAGAGATAGCCAGGGACTTGAGATCTAGTCTTGGATTCTTCTAGATTAGCACATTTTCTTGCTGCCATAGATGGTTAAATTCTTCCTAGTAACAAAGACAATTTTAGTGTAGTGGGGCTAGTGTCAGAATATTTCCCTGGTGTTCTCTTGTGGGACATCTGTATTTTAACTCTGTTGAAGGACAGGTACTATAGATAGTGCTGTGGAGGAGGGGAAGGCAGAGGGAACTCTTTCCTTTCTGGAAGTTCAAGGTAGAGCTGTGGGAGTCCCAAGCTACCTGTCTGAAAGAAAGCAAGAATGGAAATCATTTCTCCTTTTTTTCCCTCTACTGAGAAGGCAACTTCTTGGCTCCATTGTCAATCTTCTTAACATAGCTGCTAGTGATGATGACCAGAGATCACTCTGTTCTGTATGTGTTATTCAGTAAAGGTCTAGACCATGGACCCAACACCACGTGTTTCTATGATGGTCTCCATCATCCCCAGGTGCTAGGGTTCTCCCTAAGGAGATGAATATTTACAGAACAAAGGTAGGAAAACCAGCCGGACTGGGCCAACTGCATACAGAGAAAATCTGTGCTGGAGGTGATAGAATAGTGAGGGCATTGAAGGATTGAGTCACAAGGTACCTGAAGGGAGGGAAAAGATTCCAGAGATATAAAAAAAGTCTTAGACTTATCAATATCGCCCAAAGATGACAGAAACAACCCCAGTAACGACCAACAGTACATACCTACTTTCCAATTTAGATAAATTATTTATGAGAATCATCTACATATGGATTGAGGGCATCCTTGAAGGAAGGAGAGAAGGAATAAATAAACATTTATTATATCTGAGTAGAATATGGATTGAGGGCATCCTTGAAGGAAGGAGAGAAGGAAGGAAACAAACATTTATTAAATATTTATTATATTTGAATAGAGTGACAAGCTTGGAGTTGGGAAAACTTTAACTTTATGAGTTCAAGTCTTATTCAGATGCTTCCTGGCTGTGTGATCCTATGGAAGCCACTTACCCGTGTTCCTCTTTTGTAAGAGGAGGAGAAGGAAACAACAAACCAATTCAGTATCTTTGTCAAGAAAACCCCAAATGATATCCCAAAAAGTCAGACTGAACAACAATATTCCAGGCACTCTGCTAAATGTTTTACAAATATCTCAGTTCAGAGGTAGGCGCTGTTATTATCTTCATCTTACATTTGAGGAAACTGAGACAAACAGATCACCCAGGATCACACAGCTGTGTCTGAGTTTGTAGAGGGAACATTTTTACAGGGATCTTCTCTAGTGGGCCCCATCTTTACCATTTCACAGAGGACTGAATGTTGTAGAAAATTCAATGCTTTCGTTCCCCGTGCTTATTGTTTGTCAATACGTTTGATTTTGTAGAACAAAAAGACCTCTTTCCAAAGAAGTGTCTTCAAAATCATTTGAGACTGTAAGATAACTGTAGGGCAATAACCCTGAGAGGAAGCCGTATTCCCAGAGTCTTCTCTCTCTCTGCCTTCCAGGGACTCATCCCTCCTGATAGGACAAGGAGGCAAGTGAGAGTAAGGAGCATGGTAGATCATTGGGTTGGTAGATTGACTGGGGAGTCACAAGAGATGTTAAAAGGAGGTTCTGATGGGAAAAAGGACTTGGGTGAATATGGACGTGGGGTTTTAACTGAGATCTCTTGCCCCTAAGCCCATTAACCTTCTAGGACAGGACACTTCCTTGTTCTAGTTTAATGAAAGGGAGGAAAATGGCGATCTTACTCATGCTTGCCCCAACAGCTGTTAATCTACCCAGTCTCCAACACCCCTCCTCCCATAGCTGCAGGATCACGATTGGCTGGTCAAAGGTTGTGCAATCCTAATGTGGATGCATCAAAATACAGATTGTAAAGCTTCCTGGTGGACTTCAAGAGCAGGTTGGACAACTCTTTCTGGGATGAATGGGAGGTATTCTGCCCACACAGAGGGATGGGCCAGAAGACCTTGAGGGGCCCCTCAAACTGTTCTTGGGTTTCTGTTTACAGAGGTGGGAACCAAGGAGTCCCAGGTGAATTCCATAGGTGCTTGTCTTTTTGGCCATGATCAAACGATAGGGTCAGGACAGTACAGTAGAAAGCTTTGCAGTTAAGGGACCTGAGTTTGAATCTCAGTTGTACCAGTTACTAGCTGGTAGTCTTGGGCAAACTGGCTTACACCTGTGGCCTCCACCTTTCTCATCTGTGGAATGAGGTGTTTTATTTTAACTGATGGTGATTTTGAATCCCAGGGATCTGGGGAAGAGGATGAGAGTCTGGTAGCTAGAGCATCCTAAGGTCCAGAAGATAGCCTTTTTGAGCGATCCTGACTCTTATTATTTTTGATACTTGGGATTGGGGGAGGAGGATGAGAGTCCTGAGGTCCAAAAGATACCCATGCTTCTGTCCATCTGGTGTCATTTCAGGTACTTCCGTATCATCATCATCCTGTTGGTGCTTTTGATCCTTCTCTTGGGAAGCTTCCTCAACACCCAAGTCAGCTTGCTGGTCCCGTAAGTTGCTTATGGATCTGGAGGCGCTCTTTGGGGGTTTGATGTGCAAGCCACTAAGCCCCATGGCTTGTACTGGAGGCAAGGGAGTAGGGAGAAGAGCACTTGCTTTTTTTAGAGTTAGATCAACTGAATGTGGGTTCTGCTCTTTACTTCCTGTGTATGACCTTTATCTTTCTGGACCTTGTGTTTTCCATTTGTAAAATGAGGGGCTTGATTTAGTCTTTTTAATTACATCTAATTCTCTCTGACCCCATTTGGGGTTTTCTTGGCAAAGATACTGGAATGGTTGGCCATTTCCTTCTCCAGCTCATTGTACAGATGAGGAAACTGAGGCAACCAGGGGTAAGAGACTTGCTCAAAGTTACCCAGCTAGGAAGTGTCTGAGGCTGAATTTGAAATCATGAAGATGAATCTTCCTGACTCCAGGTTCAGTGCTCTGTCCATTCCGCCTTCTAACCGTCCAGGATATACTTCCTTCCTGCTATAAATTGATAGACCCCTTTGAACAGAAGGGGCTTTGTTGAGTCGCTACCCTATTGACTCGGGGGTGAGTGGGGGCACTGCCAGTCTGGAAAAAGCTTTTATCCACAGAGAGAGTGGTCAGGGTTTGTAGGTTCATGGTACATCAGGGGCATAGTGTCAAGCTGTGAGTATAGGCGGGGGACTATAGGGAACCAAAGAATCATGATCTTATTGGAAGATGGTATTGGATTTAGGGAAGAGAAAGTGTCTGGTTGATTGAGCCCCATTTTGGATATTCGAGTGCCCCTTCCCCAAATCACTTCCATCCTGAACTTCCATCCCTTTTTACCTCATGCTCATTCCCTTATTCTGGAATAGTACCAGGTTATCTGGGAAGAAGTCACTCTCTAATTGTCTAATCACTGGGATGAGCTTTGGTCCATTCAGTGCCTCTGTGCTCTCTGCCTGTGTCTTGTACCAAGCCTTGCTCACTCTAGACTCTTTTTGCTGAGGACACTCTTGGGAACCCAGCTAACTAGACTGGTTCTCCAACAAAATCCATCAAAAAGTATTTATGAAACCCTTACTATGGGCCAGGGATCATGATAAGTGCTGGGGTGACAGAGAAAGGTGAACCCCACAAAAAACCCATCCCTGCCCTCAAGAATCTCACAACTTGAAGCCTTTCCAGCTTGATCCAATTTAGGAGAGCCTGGGCTTCTTGATTTAACCTTCAAAGTCCCAGAATCACCTCCATGCTGTTATGAGGAGTCAGAGGAAGATTTTAGTGAAGGGCTTGACTCCTACAAATTTACCCGATTCCTAAAACCTCACCAACACTACATTCTGTAAAGAACAAAGACTCAAAATTCCCCTTTCAAAGTAAGAAGAGGAGACAAATGCTGGAACTGAAGGATCAGAGAGTGTGGGCTACTTGGGGTCGAGGATGGGCAGGTTGAGATCTGAATTGTTGGGAGTCTGGCAGTTAGGAGTCTGGGATGAGGTCAGAGTGACAGCCAATGTACCACAAAGTGAACAGACTATAGAGGGAAGGATTATCTCAGAGGCTGGCACGGTGCCAGGCACATAGTTAAATGCTTAAGAAATGCTTATTGGGGGCAGCTAAGTGGTGCAGTGGATAGAGCACCAGCCCTAAAGTCAAAGGACCTGAGTTCAAATCTGGCTCTAGACACTTAACACTTCCTAGCTGTGTGACCCTGGGCAAGTCACTTAACCACAATTGCCTCAGTGGAAAAAAGAAATGCTTATTGGTTGGTCTGAGAGAATAGGAAGGTCAAGAAAAAAAATAAGGGTGAAGATCAAGTTTAATGTGAAGGACGGAGTGGGAAGGTTGGAAAGTTAGAGAAAAGCATTTTAAGAGATGAGGAAATGGAATCGATAAGACTTGGCGACTGATTGGCTCTATGGGATGAGGAAGGATGGAAAATCTAAAATGATGCTAGACGGCAACCCTAGAGACTCGAAGGTTGCTGGTGCCTTCAGCAGAAGTAGGGGAAGCTCAGGGGGGATGGAAATTTGGAGGATAATGAGTCCCATTTTGGACCCATTGAGTCTGGGATGCCTCCAGGACATCCAGGCAGAGACAGCTGGCAGCCAGTGGGAGCTCAGGAGAGGGATGGGCTGGATGAATTTTCAGCCACAATTTTCTTTCATTCATAGTGAACAGGAGGACTTTATCGATAGCAGCGTTAGTCACTGATGGATGATCTCTTCTGTTCTTCTGTCCCCAGTCTCTTCAGTGGCCAGGAATCCTTCCATCCCGTGACCAACATCATGTTCCTCAAGACCCACAAGACCGCCAGCAGCACCGTTATGAACATCCTGTACCGGTTCACAGAGAAGCGGAACCTCACCGTGGCTCTGCCTGCAGGGCAGCTTTTCCATCTGGGCTACCCTTGGCTCTTCCTGACCAAGTATGTGGAGGGATTCAAAGACCTGAATGGGACCTTCAACATCATGTGCAATCACCTGAGATTTAACCCCACAGAGGTAAGGTCCGTGGCAGATGTAGCACCAGCTGTGTTCCCCAGGGAGCAGCTTGGCTCAAGCTGGGTGCCAGATTTTGAGCAGTTGGGTGGAGAATGATGGAAAATGGAGACAGTGGAGGCAGGGAGCTGATTGGGAGGCTACCGGGATAACCCCCTAATACATTGGAGGAAGCTGGAGTAAGTCACGGTAAGGAATAAGAATGCTTTTGGGATTGATCCAAATGGTGACTCGTTACTGAGAGCCTTATTCTTTGTCAAGATTTTAGGACATGGATTCCCAGCCAGGGAAGACCTCCTGGGAAGGGTTGTGGCTGGGGAGGGATCCGATTATGAAGATTAGGGGTTCAGAGTTTGAGGAAATCTTAGATGAACAGGATCATAGATCATGGAGTTAAAGCTAGAAGGGACCATGTGGCACGGGGGAAGGGGGAAGGGGAAAGGTACCACGAGACAGAGTGCTATGGTAGACCGACCAAAGGAGGTTCAGAAAAGAAGGCATGGGCCATAGCAGAGTTATAGAGGAAATTTAACCTCAGGACATGACTAGGATTTCTTACAGGACTTAGCTGGGCTGCCCACAATCCCTAAGAGGGTGGACTTGACATAACTTGGGTTTCTTGGCCGGACACAGCAAGGGGGGCCACCCTCAAGAGAGGGGGAACCTCTGGGACCGCTAAGCTGAACTGATTTTTCTCAGAGCCTTTTCCCTGTCTGCCCCAGGAAACAATTTCATCAATGTTCCAATTTCTCTGGGTCAACTACACCCAGCTATCCAGGATCTCATCAACACAGCCAGTCAGAGACAGTTCTTGAACCCTGGTCTTGGTTTTAAAGGCAGCTCTCCATCTCCTTTTGGACTTTCCACTGAATTCTTCCTTCCCTTCTGAGGGAGGCTGGGCTCATTTGTAGAATGTAGATGAGTGATGAGCCATTCCCCCAGTGAATGACCTCCTGCTTCAGGGTATCAGTAACTTAGAAAAATCTTAGAGACTTTTAGACTTGCTTGGGTATTGAGGAGTTAAATGACTTAATGAGGATTACACATCTGGTATTTTAAAACATTGTTTCTGTGGCTTCTGTTTATTGATCTTCAGTCCAACCTCTGGTTCCATTTGGGATATATGATAAATCTTCAAATATTTGAAGACAATTCTTGGGTTTCCCATCTGTTGGTTAAACATCCCTGCTTCCTTCAGCTGAGCCTTGTATGGCCAGGTTTCAAACCTCTACAGAATCCTGGCTTCCTTCCTCTGGACTCACTCCAGCTCTTTTATGATTCAGGTGTCTTTCTGAGGGAGTGGCTTTCCAGTCTCCTTTCATCACCATTTTACAGGGTCAGAAATATCTTGAGCACACAGTCATAAGAGCAGCCAGCCACACCTTTATTTTATCCCATGCCCTGTGAAATGGAAATTATCTTTCTTGGAGCCCAAGGCACACAAGCTACTATTTGAGGGACAAAAATCCCACAGATTTTTAGGAAGGCTATTGCTTGTCCCTTTCTCTTCCATGAATATTTTTTTCTCTGTTTTTCTACTTTCCTTCAAAAAGGGTGTTGTTTGTAAATCCAACTAAGGAGAGGTTTTGTACAACAATTCAATTCAATCTGTTTCTGGGAATCAGACCTCAAATCCAGCCCCGGACACTCCCTAGCTGGGTGTCTCTGGTAAATCACTTAACATATACTCGATTCAATTTCCTCATCTGTAAGATGGTGATAATAGCACTAAAGTTCCAGGGTTGTTGTGAGGATCAAATGAAATAATCAGTATAGGTTTTGCACACCTAATGCATTATATGAATGTTTGCTATTATTATTATTATTATTAATCTGAAACATCTTCATTCTTGTATTTGAACTTCTGTGTTTCTAAACATCTCTGGTCCTTTCATTAGGAAATAAATGTTTCATTTTGTTAAAAACCTTTTTTTTTCCTTCTGTAGCGTTATACTCAGTTTTGCTAGGTAAGTTATTCTTGACTGTAAGCCCATATCCTTTGACTTTTGGAATATCATATTTTTTATTGTGCTCTTTTATTGTGATAGCTGCTAAATCATGTGTGATCTAGACTGTGTCTCCTCAGTACTTGGATTTTTTTTTTCTGGAAGCTTGTAGTATTTTTTCTTTGACCTGAAAGCTTTGGGTTTGTGTTATGATATTCCAGAAAATTTTCATATGGTGGTTTATTTCAGGAATTGATTGGTGGGTTTTTCCTATTTCCACTTTGCCCTCTGGTTTGGGGCAGTTTTCTTTTAAGATTTCTTAAAACGAGATGTTTAGGCTCCTTTTTGGATCATGGGCTCCAGAGAATCCATTATTCTTAAGTTTTTTTCTCCTTGATTTGTTTTAGAGGTCAGTCATTTTTGCAATGTGATACCCTACTCCTCCCCCTCAATGTTTTTCAGTCTTTTGACTTTGCTTTAGTGTTTCTTATTGTCTCATGGAATCACTAGATTCTGCCTGGTTCATGTGAATTCTCAGAAAGTATATTACTTGGGGTTTTGTTACTCTTGTGCTAGGCTGTGAATGCACCTCTTTTCCAATTCTTTCTTTCACAGATTTCATTTATTTTCCAATTTTTTCTTCTAGTGCCCTCATTCCATTTATAACACTTAAAAAAACTTAAAAAACTTCTTGTTTCATCTCTTCCATGTATTTTTAAAGTTTGTGTCTGAGCCATACTTTTGCCTGAGGCTTTGCTTTTAGATGTTTTCCAGTCTTTCTCTTCTCCTGCATTTCTGTCCCCCATTAGCTCAGAGTTCCTTATAATGGGGTTTTTGCTCTGTTTGCCCCTTCTTTTAGCCAACTTCCCGACTCTGGGCTTGATGTCAGGGTTTTTCTCTGCAGCATCTCCGGAGGGAAAATCTGGGCTGCCTGCCACCCAGTGTTGTGTATTGTTCTATATGGAGTTCTGTAGGATCTTGGGGAGAAATGGTGTTTCCAAAGTGATCTGATGCAGGACACAGCCTCATTGCTGCCCCTGGATCCGAACTCTGTGAGTTCCTGACTGGAGTCTGGGTCTGAGCAGGAGAAGTTGCTGCAGCTAGACTTGATCCCCATCAGCCAGTTGGGACATTCTGCTGGTTTAGAGCATCACAACTGGACGCTTCCCTTTGCACTGGGATTCTTGCCCAGAGATTCCTCTGCAGTCTGGGCTAGATTCTGGGAATGAGATCTGGCTCTGGGCCTGGGGTTTGAGCCACCATGGGGCTGCCACTGGCTTCGGAGCTTCCTCCTTTCTTGGTCCACTGCCCAGGACCTCCCTTCTGGGTTTACTGTCCCTCAGAAGGAGCTGAATCTGTTACTTGGACCTGACTAGTAGGTGACAAAGTTTCTGGTTCTCCCCATTATTTTATTATTATTATTATTTTTTTGCTATTTATTTTTTTAAATTAAAGCTTTTTATTTGTATAACATATGTATGGGTAGTTCCTCAGCATTGATCTTTACAAAGCTTTCTGTTACAAATTTTACCCCCAGTCTCCTCCCATCCCCATATGGCAGGAAGTCCACTACATGTTAATAATGTTGAAATACTTGACAAGTTGTGCAAGAAAAATCCTATCTACAAGAAAAAAAAAAAGAAAATCAGAGAAAGGCAACACAATGCAAGCAAACCTCAATAGAGATCATGAAAATGTTACGTTGTGGTCCATATTTCATATCCCTCTCTCTGGGTGTATATGGTTTTCTTCACTGAACAATTGGAACTGGTTTGAGACAATTCTTTGTTGCAGAGAGCCATGTCCATCAGAATTGATCATCATATAGTCTTGTTGTTGCCGTGTATAATGATCTCCTGGTTCTGCTCGTTTCACTCAGCATCAGTTCATGCAAGTCTCTCCAGGCCTCTCTGAAATCGTCCTGCTGGTCGTTTCTTACAGAACAATAATATTCCATAACATTCATATACCATAATTTATTCACCCTCTCTCCAATTGATGGGCATCCCTTCAGTTTCCAGTTTCTAGCCACTACAAAAAGGGCTGCCACAAACATTCTTGCCCATGTGGGCCCCTTTCCCTCCTCCAAGATCTCTTTGGGATATAGGCCCACTGCTGGGCCAAAGGGTATGCACAGTTTGGTAACTTTTTGAGCATAGTTCCAAATTGCTCTCCAGAATGGTTGGATCCGTTCACAGTTCCACCAACAATGTATGAGTGTCACAGCCTTCCCACATCCCCTCCAACATTCATCGTTATCTTTTCCTGTCATTTTAGCCAATCTGACAGGGGTGTAGTGGTATCTCAGAGTTGTCTTAATTTGCATTTCTCTGATCAATAGTGATTTGGAGCAACTTTTCATATGACTAGAGATGGTTTCGATTTCTTCATCTGAAAATTATCTGTTCATATCCCTTGACCACTTATCTATTGAAGAGTGGGGTTCTCCCCATTATTAACCAAGTCAAGATTAAGCGATGATGTGAGGCATCGACCCCACTGAGAGGGTGGGAAAGGCTAAGAGACTGGAGTAGGGATGGAAAGGATTGGAAGAATCATAGTGGGATAGTGAGACAGTGAACCAATCTTTGTTGTTATTCACTCATGTCCAACTCTTTGGGACCCCATGGCACATCCTGGATCTTTCTTGGCAAAGATGCTTGAATGGTTTGTGGTGTTTTCTCCATGGGATTAAGGGTAAAGTGACTTGCCCAGGCTCACACAGTTAATAAGTGTCGGAGAGGGGATTTGAACTCAGATTTTCGAGCTGGAAGCTCTCCTGAGTCCCTCAGCTGCCTCAATCAATCAGGGAAGGGTAAAAAGATTGTCACTGAGGGTCCCTTTGAGACTCTATCTCCTAGAGCACCCAGTTTTATAACTTTCCCTAGCTTCAGTTAACACCATATGAATAGGATTAAAGATGGCAGGGAGTGACTAGCGTAATCCAAGATTGGGGTTTGGCAAAGCTTGCCCGGTGCGAGAACAAAGATAGAAGAGGATGATAGGAAGTTGGACGGAGGGAGAACGCAGGCTGGCGAGTGCAAGCTGAGGCTCGCTGGGACTGGAGCTCGGGGGAGCAGGCCAGGGTCCCTCCTCTTGCTTTGTTCTCTTGGTCCGCATCATCCCCAGCATCCTGGGTCCAGCAGGGCTGAGGCTGCAGCCCCCAGCTCCAGGCTTCTCCAGGCTGCTTCCTGAGCTTTGCCCCCAGTCCCGGTCGGGCGTCCTCGGCCCGATTCTTCTTCAGGCTCTGAGCATCCCTCCGGGAGATGAGCCAGACCTGCTGATGACCTTCTGTCCCTCTCTCTTCTCTCCCAAAGGTACAAAAAGTCATGCCAGATAACACCTTCTACTTTTCCATCCTGAGAAACCCCATCTCCCAGCTGGAGTCCTCCTTCGTGTACTACAAAAACTACGTGCCCGCTTTTCGGAAGATCAAGACCCTGAACGAGTTTTTGGAGTCCCCGTGGAAGTACTACAACGAAACCCTCTGCATAAAAAATATATACGCCAAAAACAACATGTGGTTTGACTTTGGCTACGACAACAACCAAAGGGACAGAGAGTATATGCGCAAGGCCATCGCGGAGATCCAGCGGCGCTTCCAGCTCATCCTGATTTCCGATTACTTTGATGAGTCCATGGTGCTCCTGAGAAACACCCTGCACTGGGAGCTGGACGACGTGGTCTACTTCAAGCTGAACTCAAGGAGTGAGAACACGATCCAGAACCTGACCAGGGAGAACCAGGAGAGAGTGAAGGAGTGGTGTGCCCTGGACTGGGAGCTCTACCAGCATTTCAACCGGACCTTCTGGCAGAAGATCAGGGAGGTCGTTGGGCTCCAGAGGCTGACCAGGGAGGTGGCTCTCCTGAGGGAAAGGCAGCGGGAGCTCATGGACCTCTGCATCCAGGACGGGAAGCCAAAGAATAAGACCCAGATCAGAGACGTGAACCTCAAGCCCTACCAGTCTGGGGAAGCCAACATCCTGGGCTACAACCTCAAGCAGCATTTGGACAACGAGACCCTGACAAAGTGTCAGAGGATGGTGATGCCCGAGATCCAGTACATGGCCCACCTGTACTCTCAGCAGTTCCCCACCAACCCCCCCAAGAAGATCCGCTTTCAGTGATGGGGATGTGCCAACTGGAAGCTCATGGCCTGGGGGGGGACTGAGTGCCCTGTCCTGAAGGCTCATCCAGCTCTGGTGGGCCAGTAGGGATAGGCTTCTAGAAAGCGGGGGTCCCGGGGACCCCTTGGTCTGGGGTCTCTGGGAGACCTGGGCAATTCTGAAGTCAGGCTAGAGTTTTATTTAAAAAAGATTTATCATGGAACATTGCCTTAAGGTAATGGGGTTATTTTCCTTTGAGGGTGTAGGATGTGTGTGTGTGTGAGTGTGTGAGTATGAGTGTGTGTGTGTGAGTGTGTGTGTGTGAGTGTGTGTGAGAGTATGAGTGTGAGTGTGTATATGTGTGTATGTGTGTGTGTGTAGGGGATCCCCCACCTCATGGCCTTCTCTTCCCAGAAGAATTTCCGCAGGGGAGCATTCAAGCCAAGACTTCGTGGTGCTATTTCCAGAATGGTCACAGGTAGTAAGGGCACAATACTGGATCCCAAAGAGAAGCACTCTATGGCTAACATGGAAATATCGGGCGGATGGACCCCATGACGGAAATTCTAGTCTGATTGTTTGTCCCTCTTGATTGAACTTGTGAATTTTATTGGGGTAGCCACTTCCCAGTAGGGAAACTCCCTCTACCAAAGCACATCTGCCATGGTTCTGAAATTCAGGCTTAGAGGGCTGCCGAGGGCATTGAGAAGTTAGGTGACTGACCCAAGGTCACAAAGCCCCACTGTCTCAGTCGGGACTTGCAGCCAAGCTTTTCTGAGCTTGGGGTCAGCTTTCTATGCACCACGTCACACTGATTACTTAGAGGCTGGAGAATACAGATACTAGGTAACTTTTACCTTTATTGGATGTAAAACGTACATCCAGTTGAAAAAGATTTTTAGCTTCAGGGATTTTGGTCTGTCATTCAATCAATGAGCATGTATTGAATGCTTACTATTTGCCAAGCACTGTGGGGAGAAAAAGAAAGGCAACAACATGGCCTTGGGTCTCAAGGAACTCATGTTCTAATGGATTTTAATGTTATGAGAAGGAATATTTTAATTTAAAGAACAAATGGTTAAACCGTGGATGTACTTGAACCTTGGTCTTCGTTTTACAAATACAGTTTAAAATGATTGCAATAAATAGGATATTCTTTGCTTAGGGTCACGTCAACCAAGTTTCCACCAATCACCAATTTCTATGTTTTTATGATAAAATAAATACTCATTACTCAAATCTCATTGGCTCATTACTAATGGTTCATTCTGCGATGTCCTAAACACCTTTGCAATCAAAGTGGTGTAGTGTATGTCACAGTATGTGTAGTGTGGTAAGTGTATGTCACAGAATCATGTTGGCGCCCCAGGGCCAGAAGTGAGTCCTCCAAAGCACCCATTTTAATATATCCCTGAGAAGGGAATCCTTTCTGAACCCCCAACAGTGCTCATCCAACTTACGTCTTGAATATCGCCAGTAACGGGGAGCTCACTATATAGCAAGCCAGCGGTAAGGTGGTGTAATGATTGAAAAGCTTTTCTTTCTATCAAGTTGAAATCTGCCTCTTTGGTACTTCTACCCCCTGGCACCAGTCCCCACTCATGGGGCCAAGACAAATAAATCTTATTTCACTTCCCCATGATAGCTTCCAAGTCCTTACTGGCTGCTATCAGGCTCTCCCAAAGTCTTGTCTGGTCCAGAATAAACATCTCCTGTGTCTTTGACTGACCTTTATGGCATAGCTTTGTTTTTCACTAGGCTCATGGGAGCTTTTCCTGTCCCTCTCAAAAGGTGCCTCCAAGAGCTCACTGTGATACTCCTGATGAAGTCTGCCCAAAGCAGAGCCCACAGTGGCTCCCACCTGCCGGAGTCTAGATGTCAGGCAGGCTTGAGGGAGTGAGCCCACCAGAATCTCAGCTTCTGGACCTTCAGAATGTTCAGAGCCTTCGCTACTTTGTCAATCATTATTCAGTATTGAGCTAGGACAGTTAGTTGATTTGTTAATGTACTTGATAATTTAATCTCTGATGAGTTTCATTAAAAAAAAACTTAAGTCCATAATTCTGGACCATTCATATATTTTAGTCCTTCATCCAATATGGTAGCAATTCCTCTCCTCGTCCACAAATTTTATAAGTCTGTATCCAAATCATTGCTAAATAAACTTGAACAGAACAGGGCTAAGAACAGTTATAGCACTGTACTGGGGACTACCTTCCCAGTTCAATGATGGGCTCATAGGATCAAAGATCTGGAGTTCGAAGGGGCCATTAAATCTCCCCCCCCCATTTTATAGACGAGGGAACTGATGTGCAGGGAGGCTGAATGGCTTGTCCAGAGTAACACAGCTAGTGAGCCTCAGAGGTGAGATCTGAGCCCAGGTCCTCTCACTCTGCTTCCAGTCAATGAATAAGGATTAGTTGTCCATTATGTGTCAGGCACTTTGGGATACAAAGACAGAAATGCATGGAGATTGCATTCTAACAGGAGACCAACATGTAAATGTGTAGATATATATGAGACACATTAACAAAGCCCACCAGACACAAAGTAGCCTTGGAGGAAAAGACGAGCCCCTGGCAGGGGGCAGGAAATCCTCCTGAAAAAGGGAGAGAGAGGGGCGGATAGAGTAGACACACACAGAGACACACAGACAGAGGTACAGACACACAGAGAAAGACAGACAGAGATAGAGAAAGAGAGATGGAGAGAGAGACAGAGACAGAGATAGAGAAAGGGGAAAGAGGGGCAGAGAAAGATGGAGAGAAAGAGACAGAGTCAAAGACAGAGAGAGACAGAGATAGAGAGGAAGAGATACAGAGAGAGAGAGAGGGAGGAGAGGAAGAGAGAGGAGAGAGACACACAGACAGACACACAGAGAGACAGAGAGACAGAGAGACAAGGACAGAGGGAGAAGAGGAGAGGGAGAGAGAGAAACAGAGAAGAGAAAGAGGAGACAGACAGAATGAGAGACAGAGACAGATGGAAAGAGAGAGAGAGGGAGGGGAAGGGGGAGAGAGGAAGGGGAAGGGAGAGGTAGGGAGAGAGGAAGGGGGGGGAAAGGGGAGAAGGGAAGGGGGAAAGGGGAAGAGGGGAAGGGGAAGAAGGGAGAGGGGAGAGAGACAGACAGACAGAAGACAGAGACAGAGACATGGAGGGAGGGAGAGAGAGAAGTCCCTATAATGAGGTATGGCCAATGTAGAGGTACAGTGATGGGAGATTAAGTGCCAAGGGTGAGCAGCAGTAAGGAGGCCAATATGACTGGGCTGTTGAGTATGGAGAAGGGAGAGGTACATTAAAAAAAGTTGGTATAGTGGAAAGAGCATTGGACCTGGAGTCATGAAGAACTGAGTTCAAATTCTGCTCAATTTGTTCAATTCTGTTCAAATTCTGAGAGGAAATGGTTTGGGCCCAGTGACACTGGGAAGTTGGTGATGTGGGGCTGTAGCTTAGGAGAGACACTGGATGTATAGAACTAGGAATCATCTATAGAGAAGTGATCGCTGAACCCTTGGAAGCTAATGAGATCACTACAAACACAGAAATTGGAGAGAAAAGGATGCAGGACAGAGTCTTGGGGGCACCCACACTTAAAGGGTTTGAAGAGGAGGATCGAGCAAAGGAAACTGAGAAAGTGTGGCCCAATGAGGAGAAAGTGTGCAGGAAGAGGTAATGGTCGACTCAGAGCCTACAGAGAGGTTGAGAAGGATTAAGACTAAGAAGAGGGCATTCGATTGGGAAATTAAGAGCATGGGTCACTTTGGAGAGGGCAGTTTCAGGTGAATGATGGGTCAGGAAGCCAACATATGAAGAGCTTGGAGGGAGGGAATGACAGGAGAGGAATGGGGAGCCAAGTACAGACAACTTTTTCAAAGAGTTTAGCAGATCAAAGACCAAATGAATTTTTGTCTCCCTTATTAGACTGTGAGCTCCTTGAAAAAAGAGACTGCCCTTTCCTGGTGTTGCTAGTGCCTAGTATGGTGCCTGAGACATGGCAGATGCTTATTCACTGACTTGTTGACCAGCTGAGAAGGGCAGAGAGCCATAGGTGGGGATGGTAATCTCAAGGGGGAGATTTGTCTAAGGATGTGGATGATCTGCGGAAGGAACTAGTAAGAGAAATTGAAGATGAAATAATGAGAGTGGGAATTATAGCAGGGACAATCTGATGAGGAAGATGGGATAGGATCAAAGGGATATATAAAGTCACTGACCTTGAAGAGAAGGGCGATTTCTTCATCAAAGACTAGAACAGGAAATAGTGGGGGATGTGAAAGGAAGAGAGTGAATGGCTCCAGTTTTCTTAGCTGCTTATGAGGCAAAATTTTCAACCAATGGAGAGTGTGGGGGACAGGGAGTACTATGGGAGATTTGAGGGAAAAAAAGACAAGATTTATAATAATTCCTGTAGTGAGTGAAATAGAGAATTAATTAGGACTAAGAGGATTACCTTGCAAAGGTGAGGACTTAGTTGTCATTAGATAAGATAAGAGAGGATTGGGTGCATTTGGTTAGCAGCAGTAACATAAGTAGCAAGGAAACAGATGGTGTTAAAACAAGGATGCAAGAGATGAAAAAATAAAGGATAGGGGCAGCTAGGTGGCCCAGTGGATAGAGCACCAGCCCTGAAGTCAGGAGGACCTGAGTTCAAATCTGGTCTCAGACACTTAACATTCACTAGCTGTGTGACTCTGGGCAAGTCAGTTAACCCCAATTGCCTCAGCAAAAAGCAAAAAAAAAAAAAAAAATAAAGGATAGTGTAATGGTGAACTGCTTCATTAATATGATAAGATTGGGAAGGAAGGATAATATAGCAAAGGGGGGGGGTGATGACTTAGGAAGATATGGAGAAGTGAAGGGAAAGGAGTCAATCAGGATGATTTGGGAGAAGTAAGACCTTGAGAGAGATAGAACGATAGGCGATTATGATCAGAAAACGGAACTTCAGAGTTATTGATCATTTAGTAGATTACTTATGGGCGATATTGGAATCAGAGATATAACCTCCATATGTGTAAAGTAGAATAACTCAGGTTCACACCAATTCATTAATCATCACTCTGCATCTTGTGATTCAGCCATTTTTGCAGTCATCCAGGATACTAACCACTCATTTAAGTATTAGAAACTTCGGCAACAACCATTTAAAATTTAGTATGCTATGTCCACAACGTTCCTCTTAACTAACCTGTCTAAAAATGAAGGTTTCAGTTACTCTGTAGTTCTGGACTGGGTCTGACTCGGGCAAGTCTTCTGGTAGTATATATGCAATATTGGAACAAAATGGCCCACGACAACTAAACAAGTTTTATTTGTCCACTAGAGGAATATTCAATAGGCATATGGGTTGAGGATATCCTGAGTTAATTGAGCTGAGTGAAATTCTCTTTCCTCTAAATTGCCCTTTATGGTCTGTTGGCTAAGTACCAGAGCAGACCTGTAGTTCTTTATGTCTGTTTGGTATGCAATAAAGCTCATGGATTTAGTCTCCTGATTCAATTAAGCCTTGAAAATGGTTTAAATACTTTTAAAGGAAAAACCAATTTAACTTGCATGGGGTTGAGAGGTTAGCTTATCACATATACCATGGCTTGTTCTTGGTGAATCCATGCTGGATAATAGTGTTTATTGCTCCATTTCCAGGTGTTCACAAACCATCCCATGAAGAATCCCTGTAATTTGTCAAGCTCACCAGCCCTAACTTGAAGAATAAATCTTCCATTTTTTTTTTGAAAATGGCGATAACACTTGCTTATCTTTAGTTCTGTAACATTTCTATTCTCCAAAAAAATTCAGAAGTCACTTATAATGGCTCTAAAAACTTCAGAATTTTTCAATATCTTTACATGTAATTTGTCTGAATCTGGTTACTTGAAGCTATTGACAATAACCTTATCTTAACAATAACCTTATCTAGCTTGAGTTTTGTCTCTTCATAAACAATATTTATTTTCTATCTTCCATTCTGAAGATTCTTCTGCTCATTAGAGAAATAAGCAATATAGATGTTGAGTAAATTCTGCCTTTTCTCCATTTTAGCTCTACATTATAAAGGACTTTATATTATAAAGGTGACTTTAAAGAGCATAATTTGGTATCCATAGATCCAAATTTTCCACTCCATAATCCAATTATGCCGATCTGGTAGGTAGATAATTACTTCCCCATTAAAAATAGATAAGGAGGTGAGCTGAAGCAGAAAGAGAAAAATCAGATAAACCACATCAGGTCTTTGGTAGTAATCAGTCTAGTCTTCATTTGTTTACTATACCAATGATTTGCCATTTTTTAAATTTTATTTGCATAACATATGTGTGGGTAATTCTTCAACAATAACCCTTACATAGCTTTCCATTACAAATTTTTCCCCCAACTCCCCACCCCTCCCCTAGATGGCAGGATATCCACTACATGTTAATTATGTTAAAATATTGGCAAATGATTTGCCATTTTTGATGAACTACAAAACCGACCAATATTTGATCTTTTTTTTTAAATAAAGTTTTATTGATATCTTTTTGTTCTTTTACATTATCATAATTTTCTCTTTCAATGTCATTCTATATAGCATACTATTTTTCTTTTTAATAGTATTTTATTTTTTCAATTATATGTATGATTTTTAAACATTCATTTTTTTCTCAATAGTATTTATTTTTCCAAATTCATTTAGTTTTTGACATTCACATTTGTATGACTTTGTGTTCCAATTTTTTTCTCCCTTCCCCCCTCCCCAAAGACATCAAGAAATCCAGTATGTATTAAACATGTGCAATCCTTTTAAACATATTTCCATATTTGTCATGTTGTAACATAATATTTTTTAAAGAGAAAAGGAAGAAAAAGAAAGAAGAAAAGGAAAAAAATGCAACATGCTACACTCATAGACCTCCTACCTCTGCAAAGGGATAATTCTGTCTTCTCCTATCTTCTCCTTATCTGTGATTCTTTTTTTTTTTTAAATGTAGTAACATTCACTTTTGGTTATTATTTTTTTCCATTTGTATTATTGTATTTATTGTTTTCTTGCTCCTACTTACTTCATTCTGCATCAAGATATGAAGATCTCCCCATGTTTATCTATATTCAATATATTCGTCATTCTTATAGCATAAGAATATTCCATTAATCCATGAATTAAAATTTGTTTAGCCTTTTCCTCATTGATGGGTACCTGCTTTATTTCTAATTCTTTGTATCATGAAAAGTGCTACTATAAATATTTTGGTGCACATGTGCAATTTTTTTTATTGCTGACCTCTTTGGCATGTAAGCCTATTAAAGAAATCTCTGGGTCAAAGAGTATGAACATTGTATTCATTTTATTTGCAGAATTTGAAATTCTACAAATAATGCAAATAATTGTTTTTCCAGATGGTTATACTAATTCACAGCTCTCCCAACAATATACTAATGTGCCTATTTTCCCATAAACCTTCTTCAACTAATATTCACTGTTCCCAAGCTTTGTCATCTTTGCCAGTTTGCAGGTTTATAGGTAAAACTTTAGGGTTGTTTTGATTGTCATTTTCTCTTATTATTAGCGATCTGAAACATCCTTTCAAATGGTTATTAATAGTTTGCAATTTCTCTTGTGAAAACTTTATATCCTATGACCTTATTATCCTAGGTGCATTAATTTTATTTGTGCAGAAATTTTTCAGTTGCACGTAATCAAAAATATTTATTTTGGAAAGGATTCCTTGTGGCCATGAGGATCCATTGAGAATATCAAGTATAATACAATTCTTAGTGGAACCAATGTGATTGGGTGCCTTCCCTCAATTGAATAGCGTGTGAGTAGGAAAGAAAGCAACAAGTAATGGGAGTAGTTCAGGGATGAGGTTTGGCAAAGTGTGATGATGGTAAACAAGGATGCCAAGGATTTAGCAATAATAATAATAATAAAAATTATAACAGCACCCTGAGGGTTGTTGTGAAGATCAAATATCTATAAAGTGCATTTCAAGCCTTAAAATTCTAAAAATGCTAGTTGTTCTTATTATTTGTTTGTTATCATTCCCCCCCTACCAAGGTAGTTCATTCCCCTTTTGAATAGATCTCTGGGGACAAGAATGACAAGTCTAATTCTTTAAGTATTGCCCTTTAAAGATTGCAATTATTTATCATGTCCCTTCTATATCACTTGGCTAAACATTGTCATTCCTTCAGCCTCTCTTCATAATGGCATGACCTCAAGATCTTTCTCTCTCCTAGGTACCATACACTCTTTGGTTTGTCAATGTCCTTTCTTAATGGTGGTATATAGGACTAAACACGCTACTCCAAATGTGGGCTGATAAGGATATAGAGCTCATCACTTCATTATTTCTGTAAGCTAGGCTTCCGCTAATGACCCCAAAGATTATATTGTGGTTTTTTATTGTAATAAGTTGTAATAATTTGCTTTATGAATCATGTTGGGAAAGAAAAATCAGAACAAAAGGGAAAAACCATGGAAGAGATTAAAAACAACAACAAAACAAAAAAGAAGTGAACATAGCATGTGTTGATTTACATTCAGTCTCCTTAATTCTTCTTCTGGAATAGATGACATTTCCTGTCCAAAGTCTATAGGGATTGTTCTGGATCACTGAACCACTGAGAAGAACCAAGTCTTTCATAGTTAATCATCACGCATTTTTGCTGTACAATATATTCCTGGTTCTGTTTGTTTTGCTCAGCATCAGTTCATAGAAATCTTTCTATAATCAGCTTGTTCATCATTTTTTATAGAATAATAATATTCCATTGCCTTCATGTACCACAACTTGCTCAGCCATTTCCCAGTTGATGGGTTTCCTTTTCCAATTCTTTGCTACCACAAAAAGAGCTGCTATGAACATGTTTGCACACAAGGTTCTTTATGATTTCCTTGGGATACAGACTCAGTAACGGCTCTCCTGAGTCAAAGGGTATGTAAAGTTTTATAGCACTTTGGGCACAGTTCCAGATTGCTCTCCAGAATGATTAGATCAGTTCACAACTCCACCAACAATGCATTAGTGTCCCAGTTTTCCTTCATCCCCTCCAACATTTATCATTATCTTTTCCTGTCATCTTAGCCAGGTGGTACCTCAGAGTTGTTTTAATTTGAATTTCTCTAATCAATATCGATTTAGAACATTTTTCATATAACTATAAATGGCTTTAATTTCGATATCTGAAAATTGTTCATATCTTTTGGCCAATTTTTAATTGAGGAATGACTTGTATTCTTATACATTTGACACAGTTGGTTACATATTTTAAAAATGGGATCTTTATCAGAAACACTGGCTATAAAGATTCCCCCCCCCAGCTTTGTACTTCCCTTTTAATCTTGTTTCTGTTGGTTTTGTTTGTGCAAAAGTTTTTTAATTTATTGTAATCAAAGTTGTCCATTTTGCCTTTCATAATGTTCTCTAGGTCATAAATTCCTCCTTTCTCCAAAGATCTGAGAGGTAAATTATCCCTTGTTCTTTGTATTGTGTATCATATTGTGCATCCCACTATTGACTCATCTTCCAATTCCCATTAAGTACTTACTATTTGTCAAGGATCGTGCTAAGCTGTGTGGTGGGGGCGCACACAATTAAACAAGAAAGAAAGTCTCTGCCCTCAAGGAAGAGCAGCTAGGTGGTGTCATAATGCATAGAGTCCTGGGTCTGGACATCAGTCCTAGTGACCCTGGGCAAGTCACTTAACCCTTTTTACCTCAGTTTCCTCCAACAATGAGTTGGAGAAGGAAATGGCAAACCATTCCAGTATCTTTGCCAAAATAAAAACAAACAAACAAAAATTTCCAAATGGGAGTCATGAGAATCAGATACTACTCAACAACAACAACTTTATTTTAACGGATTAAACTTTTCATTAATCTGTCCCAGTGCTGCAGACCATCAAGGTATTTTTGAATCCTGATTTAGAGTTATTATCTAATAATAAGAGATATTATTATCTCTTAGCTTTGCCTCATCCAAAAAAAATTTACTCCCTAAGTCATCTGGGTTTTTTTTTTTGTTTATCTCTGACAAAATATCAAATAGCCCAGGAATAGACCCTGATGTTGGGAAAGACTGAAGGTAGAAGGAGGAGGGCTGGTGGAGGATGAGAGGTAGAGTAGATAGTATCACAGAAGCAATGAACATGAGCTTTGACAGACTTCAGGAGATGGTGGAGGACAGAAGGTCCTGCCTTCGGTGGTCTACGTGGGCTACAAATAGTTGGACAGGGCTGAACCACTCAGCAACAACAACAGGAACAGCTCTCTGGGGCACCTCAATGGAGCTCCCTTTCCAAATTCACACGGCGCCATTCGTGATAACCCTTTGGATCTGGCCATTTAGCCAACTTCTAAATCGATCTAATCACAATAGCCTGCATCTGCCCATTTTTTTTTAATGGCAGCAAATTTTGTGCATTAGATCATTCCCTAAATGGGCTGGTGAGCCAGACTCATGATTATATTTAGTTGGAGGGAATAGCAAACTTCATTTGCAATTGGTTGCTTGCTGACCTGGCATGGCACCAATGTTCTTGGACTTTCCCTTTTTTTTTTCATAACGTCTGATTCTTGTGATCCTTCACTCCTTCCTGGGGAGGGGGTGGGGATGGGGGTGGAAATAGACTTCCCTGTTGATAAGAGTTTACAACTACCCTCCTGTATTTACCCTATTAACTCTATCAAAGAAGGAAATGAAGTTCTTCATGAAGCAACCAGCAACCATATAGTAAGTGCCTACATTGTGCCAGGAACTGTGGAAGGTGCTGGAGTCCAAAGGCGCGAGTGGAACACTTTCTGCCCAGAGAGGGGTTATATTCCCTTGGGAGCACAACAGGTGCGTGCATAAGATATGCAAAATAAATGCAAGATAAATCCAAGGTAATTGAACCAAAGGTGATTGGGGAAGGAGGTACTTCCTGCTGGGGCATTTGAAAGATTTCACACGCTGGGTGTGTCTAGAACTTTGTTTTAAAGGAAGAGATCCAGTGACTCCAAAATTATGAGGGAGGACCTTCCAGAAATGAGGATGTTTCTTTTCACCAATGCATTCTAGAATTTCCCCAGGAGTCAAAGTCAAGGTCATTATTTCCTATTTTTTCATCTTGTCAAATGGCGTTCTCCAATTCTAGGGTGAATTAAATAATCACCACACGGGCTGTACATGTATGTCTGTGGCTCCTCCCGGACTACAGACATCCAATCATTTGCTAAATCTTGTTTTTCACCTGAACATTGATCACATCCGTCCCCTTCTCTTTCTCTATGTTTGCGTTGGAGTTTATTGATTAAAGAAGGGGCACAGTCGGACGTGCATTTAGGGCAATAATTTGGCGCCTGGGACAAAGCTTAAGGTAGGGAAGCAAATTAGGGGGCTAGTGCAATAGTGCAGGTATGAAGCAGGATGGGCTGAGCCAGAGTAGCTCTTAAGGGGGTCACTTTCTTTCTGGAGCTCCACTGGCCTTGACCAAGAACTTCCATCTGCTGACTTTATGCTGTTTGGGGCTGTTCCCAAGGCATGGAATGTTTGCCCTCCTCACTTTTCATCTCTAACATCCCTGGCTTCCTTCAAGAGTCAGATGAGACCCCACTTTTCCTGGTTCTGTCCCCCTCCCATTTTTATTCAATTGTTTCCGCCATGCTTGACTATTCATAACCCCGTTTGGGATTTTCTTGGTAAAGATGCAGGAGTGGTTGGCCATTTCCTTCTCCAGCTCATTTTACAGATGAGGAAATTGAGGCAGACAGGGTAAAGTGACTTGCCCAGGGTCATACAACTACTAAGTGTCTGAGGTTGGATTTGAACTCAGGTTTTCTTGATTTCAGATCTAGCACCATGTGCACTATGGCACCAGCTCCCCATTAGGGCTTTCTTTCTGGAAAGACCTTTCTTGTACCCTGTATGTGTCTATCATATACAACATTATTTGCATATTTTCTCTCCCATTAGTATGTGAGCTCTTTGAAGTCAGGGACCATGTTTTTGCCTTTCTCTTTATCTCCAGCACTTGGCACAGTATCGACTGGCACATAGTAGGTGCTTCATAAATCCTCAGCATCCTTTGGGAGGAGCTGACCCAGGAGGCATCAGTGGCACATTGCCTGGAAAGGTAGCCCTTAATGACCCAGCCCCTCTCACCTTCCAGTCTTCTCACACCTTCCTCCTGTTCCATATTCTCTCTTTGGATAAATAAGTTCTGATGTGTTTATTTAAAAACATCCATTGAAACAAACTTTTTTGAATAATAAATTATGACATGCTTAAATTGTAATACAAAATATCCCATTTAAAAATTTCCATTGTAAATAACCTCCTTTTAAAGGGTTGCATTTTAGAAATGGTCACCAAGTGAGTATTTCAGATTACCACAATGCCACCATTCTCAACTGACAATTTTATTCGACATCCATTAAAGAGCTGCTCCATACTCTTAAACCCAGTCTCCTCGTTATTTCACAAATAAGAGCCTTCAGCTTCACTTTGATATCATTTAAGGTTTACATTTTTCCCAACAACAAAATGATGAGTTAGGTAATATAAGACATTTAGATGTTCATGCCTTCAGCAGGAGTGGGGGGGGGACACACATTTATAATATATATTGTACTATATATTTATTTATCTATCTATCTATCTATCTATCTATCTATCTATCTATCTATCTATCTGTCTGTCTGTCTGTCTGTCTATCTATCTATCTATCTATCTATCTATCTATCTACCTGTCTGTCTGACTGTCTGTCTGTATATCTATCTATCTATCTATCTATCTATCTATCTATCTATCTATCTAT